>LZPO01108138.1:100622-121662 GCA_001675575.1 Neotoma lepida | reverse complement strand
CATCTTTTTCATCTCATCTGGATCCTTTATAATGAACTGATAAATGTCATCAAGTGTTGTCTTGGGTTCAATTGGGGCCTCTTAGCAAAATGATTGGACTTGTTGAGGGTTTNGGAGAACTGTGATTGATGGATGCTAGCCAGAAGCACAAGTAAAGCAACCATTGACTTGCAGTTGGCATCTGTGTGTAGAGGTGGGGAGTTCTCTTTAGGAATCAGAGCTATCTCCATGAAGATAACCTGAGAATGGAATTGAATTAGAAGACACCAAGTTATGTCTAAGTTAAGAAGCTTTAGAAGGAGAAACCACCACAGCTTTGGAGGTACAGACTTTTGTCATTGATTGGATGGTGTGAGAGCCCAGGAAAGCCAGCTTGTTTTTCTTATGCAATAGGATATACTTCTTTCTTGGAGGTGGCAGAAACATTTCCAAAACCTTTAATATCTTTACCACGAGTCGTTAGGGTTGGCTATAAGACCTAACCTGTGGATTTCCCCATGCTAGCTAGCTCCAGCACTATATGGTACATTGGTCTTATGGCCAATGTATCTGCCGTGCTTGCAGTTTAGCCTGAACTTGCTATGGAGCATCTTCTTATTGTAGACTTCCAATTTCTGTATCTCCCAGTCAGTAATTCCAGCCAATGATCAGTGATCAATAACTCAAGTGCAGGGTACACTGCTTCTAGACCCTGCAGATGGCTCTCAACTCTTGCACTTCTTGATGAATAATGGGCACAGGGAAATGCAATCATCCCCCCACACTTTTGGGGAGCAGAGGAAGCATGCCTCAGACTATTTAATCTCTACTTCTCTAATGACTGATGTAGACATAAGGCTTTGAAGGGTCTATTTCTCTTCTATGGAGTAAANACATCTTATCAGAGCCTGAGATATACCTGCCATCCTTTGTTTTTCTGTTCTATTTAGCACAGTGTCATTGATACAGGAAATGACTATGATATTCTATAGACAGTCCAGGCAGTCTTTGTTCCTTCTGAGTGTCACAGAGATGGAGTTATCACAGCCTTGGGGAAAGCCATAAATGCATAGCCTATGGAACTGTGAAATACTTCTGATTCTCTTTTCTGATAGGAAGGAAAATGATATATTCACTAATCACATACCAAGTTCTACAGTCTGTTATAATCTACAGTAACAAAAGTGCCACATCTGGCAGAACAGCTGGAATGAGTTAGTACTCAGTTAAGTTCATGCCAGTCCACTATAATCAGTCATGATCCATCTGGTTNCTATAGAGGAAAGACTTTGTAGTATGTGTGGATAGGAAAGGGAAAATCAAATATGCTTCAAGTCTTTGAGAGATGGAGTTAGATATTTTACTTTCTACTCTGTTTGGACTTATGATGGAGGCATGTGTAATTATGCTAGCTGTTGATAATTAAAGGGGTTAATGTGTATGTGGGGTATGTGTTTTGGAAGCCTTCAGTGGCTCATCCTGTAGTATGTCTGAGGATCGATAAAATGGCTGCCACTTNGGTGTGTAGATTTGTGTCTAATCTCACCTGCACATGGGATGGGAAGCCATATTTNCTCTGTACACCTCCATTCTAGGAGACAGGTTTGATGGTATTTGGATTGTATCAATGCAAATTCAAACTCAGCATCCAACAGTTTACCATCTCCAAATGTGTGGGTATCTGACTCAGCTCTAGATCCCTTTAGGAAGGATGGAGGGTTCACTAGTTAATGCATCTCAAGCACATTGTAGGGGTCTTTCTCACTTCACTTCTTAAATTCTGAATCTTAAAACCACACCATGAAGAACTGTATTAAAGGGTTGCAGCATTAGGAAAGTTAAGAACTACTGGTTTAGTCTCAATCTCCCTAGCTCTTAGAAATGTGAGCCCCTTAGGTACTATATAAATCATGTTGCTGATTTTACTTTGAGTGATTTATCACTTTTACATGATTTCTGTTGTTTCTAGTCTTATCATGCACCAGCCATTCTTTGGGCATTTGATCACCTTCCCTGCCGTAAGGGAGCCCAGATGAGTAAGAACATTTCATGCAGGCATCCCTGGTCTGTGAAGAGCAGCTTTCACATGAACAGCATTTGTACATCCTGTGAGTTATACAGATAGGTTAAATTTTATATTCTCTAGAATCGAAGTCAAATTTTATTTTTAATAAAAATTTTAGGGCACTTATCGCCTGAATTATTTTAAAAAAGGAAAAGAAATTTAAANGCAAATGGAGAAATAAATGCCCTTCAAATAAATATATTGGTTCTTAAAATACTCTTCTACTCTTAAGCGGCTAAGATTATGAAAATCATCAAGATATTGGCTTCGCCATACCATGGTTTCCTTTGTTAAAAGAAATGAGCTTTCAGGCTAAATAGAATCAGTTGCCTCCTCCAAAAAGGATGAAGACACTGTTGTATTTATATTTTTGTCTTATTCCCTCTTTCACCACTTGCTATCTACTGATTACATTATGTTTACTTATATTCATTATAAAAATCATGATTTTCTTCTGTAGCCATAACTTCTCATGATATATAAATGATCCAATTTTATACCAATCATCTTTTCTAATCTTGTCATCTTCATTGTCAGAGAACTTATTTTTTATCTCAATTCCCTAAATTTTGTGAGTATGGAGGGTTCAGTTCACAGGTGCTGTAGTCCCTAGGCCCTCTCTTGTTGGGAAATGCTGGTGTGATGCCTTATTGTTGAGCTACAGAAACCAGGCTAAGTATAATATTGGATCAAATGCACGTTGCTGTGGAGGTTAAAGACACACTCTCCTTTACTTCGCCTTGAATATTACCAAGGAGAGTTTCTGAGGACACCCTGATTATTCTCTTCTTTGCTGCCTGCATGACTTAATGATTACTTATTTTTTAATCTGTGAAATCCACTCTTGGAATGAAAACAAAAACCCCATCTTGATCTTGACTACTCTAGATAAACATTTCCTTGGATCTAGTGTGTCTTCCAGTTTTCAGAGTCAGTTCTTCCTTCCTTGTGGTGAAAATTTCCTTGGATTTTATTTTTTAAATCATCTTTGATTTCATTTGCTCAGCTGAATATTACAAGAGACCAATCNGCCTTACTGTAGATAATCTTGGCCCAGTTTTTGTAAATGCCACTGGCTTTATAACTGCTTCTGCCTACNTCTGCCTTTGTTCCTGTTGTTTCCATTATCAGGAATATTTGAGACTTTCTGCAATATTAATAACTTGATAATCTTGATTTTTAGTAGTGCTTAGCATATTCTTTGATAGATTTGTCTGTCTTTCTTACTTTTAGACAGAGTCTTGCTCTATATCTTGGATTGGCTCATAATCTTCTTGCTTTGTTCAGTCTAGGACCTGAATGCTAGTGCTATAATGATAGTTGTGTATCATCACAATTTGCCCAAAATGTGCTTTTCTGAACAATTTTATTACTTATATAAGGAGAGGTGAGGTAAGAGCCAGGTCTTTTTCTGGAAGCTTGCTATCTAGTAGGATCTATTCTCATGCACAATCACAAAGCTTGAGGCAGGTCAGATTGCAGTCTTCATGACTTACATAGCTCCTTTGGAACAGCTGGAGCACAGTAGACAAACAAGTAGGGACATGGTGAACTCAGTTGGTCTGTTTAGTTGTACTGAACTTTACCTAGGTTTAACACTAAAATATAGATGAGCATCTAGTGGAAACAATAGTCATTTCACAACCATGTAATGGAAGAGTGTCATTCTACCTTTGTAATAGTCGATAGCAAACATAATACAATTCAAGAGATGAGGGATGATAAGTTTCTGAATTTGGGCAGGTAATAATTAGTGGTCTCCCTGGGTTTTAGTTGTTTCACATTAAAGGCCTTTGTATCCCATTAATGGTCCCTGTATCGTATCAAAGATCTTTTTTTCTTTTAAAGACTCAGAATGCTGTCACCAGCTGTATTGCCATTGAAACCTTCTTCCAAAATTCATAAAGAACTGCCTGGCCTGGTCTCAGTTCCCTGGACTGGGAGCTAGTTGTACCATTCAATCAAAATTTATCCTGTTGTTAAACATCTTGTAGGGTATTATTGGAATCAAAAACAAAACAGAATAAAATTGAATGTTGGAAAGGTCCCNTATAGAGCTCATTCCCTCAGCCAGACTAGTCAGTACACATTAAATTGGTAAGTTAACTTTCTGCTACCTGAGTACTGGCTTTATTTTTTTAGCTACTGAGAAGTGAGTAGAGTGGAGGTACAGGATTGACTCGTAGACACAGGAACAAAGCTATGTTTCTCTTTAGTTATGCTTGGACAGCAGATATGGAAGAAAATTAAATGTATGAGTTAAGTATATTAGTGTTAGATAATGACTAAGCAAGAAAGGCAAAGCGTGTTAATAAATTCAGTTAACTTCTATTTCCTATGGTTTATTAAAAATATATGCCTTAAGAGTATAATGTTACAACATTGTTAAGTGAATTTGTAAAATGAAGAAAAAGCCGACATAATCCTTTTTCTTCAGATACAACTAGTTCCTACCTTAAATCTCCCACATCATACTTTCCAATCCTGACTGCCGTGAGTTGCGGGTTTTACAGCTATTCTGATAGAAGCTGTAGGCTGTGTTTTCAATACATATTAAATTATAAATCTATCTTATGATTTTTCCCTCTAATATTTATAATATTAATTATAATATTAATAATTAAGCAAATTTAACTCCTTTAACTTTATGGATATTTTGTAATCTACTAACACACTACATCACTCTTGGTTAATGAATACCACCCCCACACTACTGTGGAGTGGTATGGGAATATTTTCCAAGCAGCTACATTAGGACACTTGGGAAACAACCCAGAGAAGATAGAGCTTGTGTTTTTCACAGAAGACCAAAATAAAACTCATTTGCTGTCTCTTTCCCCCTGGCTACAAGGATGCAGGGTTTCCAAGATGCCAGGTCAGAAGGCAGGGTGCTCTGGGGTGTGTGGTTTCCTGGAAGGTTGAGCCTCCCTTGTGAGAACTCAGGCCAGGGAGAGTGCAGGGCTCTGCTTCTGCTCACAGTGTTAACTACATTTTTTACAAATCACCAGTGCACACTCTTCATTTTTGGATTGCTGGATTCCCCTTAAGGACTAAGACAATCTCCCTTTGATATAACAGACTGTACTTCTATATTAATGTGTCAAGTTGCTGTGAAATTTACTGCCTCGCTGGGCCCATTAGACTGCTGAGATTCAGCTCTGTCTTCAGCATGTCTCAGTCTATCAGAGCTTGATCGTCTTCCTCAGAACAGCTTGTCCCTGTGTGTCACTGTACTGAGCAAAAGGTCTTCATGGGATGAGTGCAAATGAATTCTTTAGGAGCTAGGAACTATGTGGGGCAGGAGGATCCTCTGTCCCTGAGACCCAGGCAGAAAGGCCTCTAGCCTTCCAATGGCATTCATCAGTGATTCCATTGGGTTATTTCTAGACACTTTGAGTTACAATTCACTTGGCCATGAACTATTTATGACCACTATGCCTGAGGAGCATCCCTTCTCTGCTCCCACCTCCAACATTCCCATCCTCTCTCATTCAAACAGGCACGTACATTTTACTACCCCTCTCCTTTGCTCAACCTGCCTGTCTCCTTGCTGAAGCCAATCTAAGCCATAAATGGTTATGAACTTGTAATTGGTGGTTGTGAGGAACACATCCTCTTTGGAAAAAAACACAGTCCTTGTCATCTTTAGGAAGTGCACAGGAGTTCTTGATGGGAACAGGAGAACAGAGTGATATAGACAACCTGGACAGATAGATGGCACCAGGGCAGTGCGGTTTGCATTCTTGGTGACTGCATGCATTTGATTAATACAGACCAGTCTCAATTAGTGCTGTCTACCCTAAAATCTAGAAAGGCTAAAAGCTGGTGCATTTTAAGTTGTTGCTATAGAAATAAATAACAGATTGTATTAGTTAAGATTTGATTTCTGTTTCTTTCCAATGCAGTGGGGGTGGGGATGGGGCTTGTTCATTCAAGGAAGAGTACAAATTAAGCCTGCAGAGTAATCTCTGCAGGGTAGAACCCAAGTGTGACTTCAATATCTTGTTTTGTTTTGTTTTTTTCCAGCCAGGCATCAATTGCTGTCAGTTCTTGAATATGTAGTATTGCATATAATAATGCTCCCTAATGGGTGTTCGAAAGAGTCAGAGTCCTGTACAGCTGCATGTCATTGGGTGTCGTTAGTAAGCTCAGATGAACACTGTTGCTTTCTTTATTCAAAAGTCGTCCATATTGCTTTGACATAAAGACGGCCAGAGCTGCTGGTACAATTTTATTTTTAAACATTCTGAGCCGTTGTAAGACTAGTGAACTGTTTAATATGTTACATTCAACAAGGNTGGCTCATGCATTACCAAGGCTTTGGGACTGTCACACCTTAAAATGAATACAAGTTGTAAACAAAAGATTTTTGTTGCAAAGCTCTGGAAATGCAGACTAGTTACCATTAGGACTTAAGAACAAACCTGGAGTTCTTTTTACTTACTGTTAGTTTTTATTATTTTTCAGTATTTTGCTTTTGTTGGATACAGAACATCTATTCTGACTTGGGTAGAATTTACTGCTATTGTTTCCTTTCAGGCTTTTGCAGCAATGAAGGGCTTTTTTTGCTTTGTTTTTTTTTTTATTTCTTGTTGTTGTTGTTTCCTTTGGAATATGATTTGCAAACTGAAAGCATTGCTTGATGACTGTACTTTCAACTCCACAAACTCAATTTGGAAAATAAGAGCCCCTAATTGCACTTGTAAACAAAGGACAAACGCAGGCACCATCACTGAGCAAGCCAAGTGGGCTGGGCATTTGTGTGTAGAAGCCAGTGTAATTAATTCATCATTGAAAGCCCAGAAATGCAAGCCCAAGAGGCATTCTTGCATGAATAAGACTTAGATATTAAACACAAGTCCCTCTTCTAAGACAGGTTAAAATACCAATATTAGTTACCTATTTATTTGGTCAATGCCTTTTCTACATGTGTCTATATACACATGTAGAAACAATAGAACAATACATTGGGCTTTAAAAAAATTTTGCTCATTATTTTGTGTTTTGAAAGGTTGATTTTTAATTGTGTGTGTGTGTGTGTGTGTGTGTGTGTGTGTGTGTGTGTGTGTGTGGTCATATGAGTGCAGATGCCCTCAGAAGCCAGAGATATAAAGTACTTTAGAACTGAGATTCTAGGCAGTTGTGAGCAGCCAGACACGGGTGCTGGAACCAATTTTGGGTTCTCCTCAAGAACAATTCATATTCTTAACTGCTGAGCCCATCACTCCATCCCCAACAACCAAATCTTAAAATTGGGAGAGCCAGTTTTATGACATGAGTTGACTATAGGTAAGTTTATAGAGCATCTCGTATGATCACGTANGTAGCTAACTGCCATATAATGCTTACTAAACTCCCAGAAAGAACCAGCTGAGTCATTCATCTGAAGAAAATATCTCATTTGTGGGCCTTTTCCCTGATGTCCACACACAGTTTACCAAGAGACTGAAATACTAATTCTACCATTCTAGATCATTCCCTCTTAGTAGGATATTCATAGCTGTGACTGTTTTGTAGTGTGGAACTATGATATTCAGGCATCATCCACCTGCTCTGTAGACACTTGGAACCACAAGTTGGTGTGGTTGAGTTGCAACCACACTGTTAGGTAACCATTTTATCAAGTNTCGTTTTATTGGTGAAAATTAAAAGTTAGAGAATATGAAAGAAAACATTCCAAAAACCACTTTATTCTTTGTATCAAGAATTNCCAAGGTTCACGTTTTCCTTCCTTATTTCATATTATGAGCATCTAAAGAGTGAAATCAGAAAGAATGCAGAGCAGGCAGTCCTGGAGCATCTTCTGCCCACCCGACCAAACTCACGAACTCACCAACCACTCATGCACAGACCTCCTTTGTAAGAAATCCAGAATCTGAGTGTAAAACTCTCAAGTGCCAGGCAACTATAAAACATACCTAAAGCTGTAAAGCTGTAAGGAGGTATAGGGTACCTTCATTATGGAAGGTTTTCCTCTGAGCCAGGGCCATGTCATCAAATACATATTCTCTGGCTTCTCTGAAGAAGAAGAGGACTGGTTACTATGTCTAGTATTCCAACTTTACTTAGGGGTTCCCATTGAAAGCTGCCCACTGTCTTGCCAGTCTTGACACTTGGTAGGGGGAAGTGAATGAATGTCACAGTGCGCTCTCTCTCTCTCTCTCTCTCTCTCTCTCTCTCTCTCTCTCTCTCTCTCTCTCTCAGATTGACAAAGAGAAACTAGAAAAACTATGGCTGGCTGCTGCTCTCTAAGAAGGTAAAAGAGTCTTAAACAAGGACCTAGACTAGGTCTCGCTGGCCTGTTTGGTGGGTGGCTATCTTCTTGTACAAAGCTAGTCAATGACGACCAGGGATGAATAGACACTAACACATATCTACCTTCATTTCTTTTTGCTGTAGTTGCTGCTGTGATAAGAGACCATAATCAAGGTAACTTAGGAAAGAAAGCCCCATGGTTCTAAAGGGTTAGAGTCCGTGACCATTATGGTGGGGAGTATGGCAGCAGGCAGGCAGGCATGGCACTGGAGCAGTAGCTGAGAGCTCACATCTCTATCCACAAATATGAGGCAGGGAAATAGAGCTAACTGGAAATGGCACACATTTGAAACCTCAAAGTCCACCCCCAGTGACACAGCTCCTTCACCAAGGCCATACCTCCAATCTTTCCCAAACAGTTTTACCAACTAGGGACCAAGTATTCAAATGTATGATCCTATGGAGCCGTTCTCATTTAAACTACCACAGCCTCAAAGGAGAGAAAATGAGGAGTCGAGNAAACAAGTTCCAAATAAAAGAACATGATGAATCTCTTAAAATTGCACTAAGGAAACAAAATTATATCTTTTACCTGACAGAAAATTCAAAATAGTTGCAGTAAAGATGCATAAAGTAGTTGTCATCCATTGTCAATAGAACAATAGATGAATAAAATGAGAATTTAAGCTAAGACATACAAAGTAATTTTAAAACATCAATAGAAATTAAGAACATGAAAAACACAAGAAAACTGAAAAATCCATTCAAAGATTTAAACAGCTAGCAGCAGAAGAGAGGATCAGTGAGCTTGAANACAGTGAGTGAAGATGGCTTGGGGACGTGGAGTACACAGCTGAGGGCTCTGATGAGTGGCCTGTAGGAGTTCAAAAGAGGAGAAGGGGCCCAAAAGCTCTCCAAGGAACAGTGACTGCAGGCCTCCCAAATCTGGAAACCTCGATGGACATGAAAACCTAAGAAGTCCAATGTTAGCCAAACAGACTCAACCTCCAACAAGCCTAGCAAGACACTCTGTAATCAGATTGTCAAAAATCAAAGACATNGGTAGAACTTGAAAGAGGAAAGGGGAAAAAAAATGCCTGCTCAGAGACAAGGGAAATTCTATTGTGCTGACAAGTGGATTTTCATTAGAAACCTTACAGGCCATAAGGGAGGGAAATAATGTATTCAAAGTGTATGTGGGGGGAATCCTGTCACCGAACATTAGTATACCTGATAAAACTGTTTTCCAAAAAGGAAGAGACAACAAAAAGGTGCTAAAAATGTTCTGAGTGTTGAATTAAAGGAAGCCAAATAACACCAAGATGAACAAGGAGCTATGAAACACATTGTCACAGTACATATAAGCTGGTCAGCCCACAAGTACAGAATACTTAATTATCTTAATGGAGGTGGGCAAATCAGCATAATTTAAATATAAGGTTAAAAGACAAAGCTATAAAAATAACTATGGCTAAATATGAAGAGATGCAGATTTTGACAACAATATAAAAGGGGAGGGAGTTAACAGTAGAGGTTTTGTATGGGATTGTACTGTGATCAACATAAATTAGCCTGTTACACTGTAAGATTTTCTAACCTAAGTCCCAAAGCAAATAAAGTTAAATCCATAGAACTCGCATGGAAGAAAACCAGAGAAGAGTCTATCATAACAGCACAACCAAATAAAAGCACCAAGCAGGGCAGTGAGAAGAAAAATGCAACAAACAAATCAAGAGATGACACCATAAATATGTCATCAGCAGCAATTATTTTAATCTACATGGATTGAATTCACTAATCAAAATATACTTTGTAGCTTGAAGGATTAAGAAAAAAATTAAAACAACACTGCCTCAAAACTCCTAAGCAAACACAGTTGGGGTATTAAGGACACAGGCTGAAAGTGAATGAATAAGACAAGACAGCCTATGTAAATGCTGACCAATGGCATTAGAAATAGCTATATTTATATCACACAAAACAGAATTTAAGTTAAAAAAAAACTGTCAGAAAAAAAGACAGGAAGCCTTTCAGGGTATTTTAATTCTCATTCCAGTTTCTAAACTCTACTAATTTAAGAGTAACATACTCAGGTTTGGAGAGAGAGCTCAGTAGATTTGAGCACTTGATACTTTACCAGAGGACCTGAGTTTGATTCCCAGTACCCACATCAAGTGGCTCACAATTGCCTGTAACTTCAGCTCCAGGGGATCTGACACCCTCTTCTGGCCTCTACAGACAACAGCATATACATGGCATAGATACATGCAGAGACAGACACACATTGGCGTAGATATAAAATAGAATACAAATCTTAAAAAAAATAATACAATTTATTCCTACTATTTTCATGGTTACCTATAACATTTCAGNAGGGCGGGGCATGGTGCTTCACACTTGTTATCCCAGCACTTTAGAAACTGAGGCAAGCAATGGTGAGTTTGGGACCAGCCTGGGCTACACAGCAAGACTTTACTCTGCTGTTGTTGTTATTTAAACACATACACACACACACACACACACACACACACACACACACACATACACAAATTAAGTATGCAGGCATAGGTACAGTTATATCTTTAGTGACACTAAGGAAAACAGAATGTCATGCTTTCTTTAAAGGCTAAAGCCCTTAATAACTCCTCATATAGCTACGTACATTCTGCCCAGAGTATCCCCTCTCATCATTTCATTATTTCCATGCCATCATGATCTAGAGCTGAAGGGTCAAAATTTGTTTCTGTGTATGACCAGCCAATAAATATTTTAGGTGTCAAGTGGCATAGGACTCCCACTTCACTTAGTTTGGCATTGTAGCATGAAAATAGCCATGAACAGTTTGTACTATGAGTGAATGCAGCTGTGTTTCAATAAAACTTTATTCACAAAAACAAAGGGAAGGCCCGGTTTGCCATATGAAGAGCAGCCAGCCATCTCCCTCATTTATGAACGTAGACACAGGTGTTTCTAATGTGAAAGTACAATCATGACTATAATTAATATTTAGATTCACCTGTGTTTGAGGGATTTTCTTTTCCACCCCACTTTCTGCATCTCTTTTTTTTTTTACATCTTATTTCTTTCCCTATGATTTGATATGTTGTTGCTGTTTCACAAGATCTGCCTTCCCTTTCTGCCTCACACCCTTTTACTGTACTCTCCCCCCTCAGTGACCCTTCAGTTGGCTAGAGAATTGAAAGGTCCTCTTGTAGCCACAGCGGTGATGCCCCCATTGTTTTGTGGTGTCCGGCTGTTCCTAAAGGGTCGGTTGACTGTCATTTCTTTGTAGGAAGTTCATTTTCTCTCTAGTAGCTTTTATGCTTCTCTCTTCATCTATGATATCCTGCAAACTCCCTCATTCTCATGGCCTCTAGAAATATATTCGCACTTGATTAATTTTTACTTCTCTGGTTCAGAATTCAATGTCTGATGCTTCCCTCTTGTCCTCTAACCCATTACTCTGAGGACTGCTGTGTTTTTCTTTTGTAGAAAAGTCTAAACCATTTTGTCCTCAAGTAATTTCTCTCCCTCATTTTCTCTGTTTCCCTTCACGAAGCCCTGTCTCCTTTGTGATAGGCTCTTCTCTTTTTCCTGGGTATTCATTTCCTTGGCTTACAACACTAACGTTCTACTTACAGAGTGGCTTAGTCAACAGACATTATGCTCCTCAAGTCTGGAGGTGGGGGGTTCTCCTCATTTTTTCCTTGACAGCTGTAGAAGGACACTGCTCTGATCTTCCCAGGAAGTCTTCCCATCTTCCTTCTGTGTCCCCTGTATCCTAATATCTGGGTTTTGTTTGTTTCCTTGTCTTGGTTTTTGTTCCGTTTTGGTTTTTATAATACTTCCAATTTAGTCTAAGGCCTCTGACACCCTGGGAAAATACTCAACCAGAGGGCTGTATCCCAACCCTCCTTTTATTTTCTATTTTCAGAGTATCTCACTAATTTTCCTATTCAGTTCTTGAGCTTTCTCTATAGCCTAAGCAGGGTAGGACTTATTCATTCATTCATTCATTCATTCGTTCGTTCGTTCATTTGTTCATTCATTCATTCATCTCTGTGAGCATGTACAGGTGCACTTTGTTCCAGTACCTTGTGTAGGTAAGAGGACAAGCTCTGGAGGTGATTGTCTTCTGCCACCTTGTGGGATCTGGGGATTAAAGTCATCCTCAGGTCTATGAGCCATGTCAACTTCCTCATCATTGAATTTTTGATCCTCCTCCTTCAACTTCCTGGAGGTCTGAGATTAAAATGATGCACCATCAGGCCTGATTCAAATCTACTCTTGGAAGGACACTTGCTTTGCTGGATTCGAACTACCCTAATGACTGCCCTCAAACAAAGCAAAGCATATTTCTAAACCTGTTCATTCTGAGGCTCTGATTAGAACTTGGTGAGATGAGTGGCAGGGGACACAATCCATCCCGTGCACCCTTTGGGATTTTCATTACTTTTGTAATCTCTTCTGTTATTTTCTGAGTAATTACATGTGTTCATCTTACTTTTTAGTTTTGGAGCATTCTATTCAACTAAGTACACACTATGCACAGAATTCTACTGCACATGGACAATTTATTTATTTGGACTCTAAATGTTCATCAAAAGCTTTAAGTTGCTTCTATCTTCTAGATGCTTTTCCTCCTCCTAGTAACAAGCAGTAAACATCCTCACGTAAGGAGCTTTGCAGACATCACCAGTTTTTTCCATAGGCTTTATGTTTTTACAGTGAAATTGCCTCNTTTTGCTGTTACTCCTAGCTTTTGTGCCTTCTATACCTCCTAACACTCAGGCATTTGCCCACCTGTGTAATAAAAATAGGAAGATAGACAGGAAGGTAGTAGCCAGTCCTCCTTATTCTGTCCAGGGCTCCATCTCCCTCGGTGATGCTCACAGCTGGCCACTCTCATCCACACTTTCCACTCATGCTATTTCCCCAGGCTTTGTCTTTGGATCACACAGGAGACCAAAGTCAAATGACTTGCACAGTGGTCCACAGCACCAGGCCCTTTCTAAGTACTTCAGTCTACAGAGCTGTCCTGTGAGACTACAGCTTTTTAAGTGCCTCCTATGCCCACTCAATCCCCTAGCAGGAGCACTCTTCTGAAGGATACATCAGACACAATCAACCTGAACTCGCATTTAAAAGAGCATAGAAGTATTACCCAACCCTCTTCCCTCAATGGTATTTCATTGCCCTCAAGATTAAAAGCTCTTGCTTTGAAAATATCATCGAGGTCTTTTAGGACCTGGCTTCCTTGCTAACAATGTGATGAATTTTGTGATACAAGTCATAACCATATTTGACAATATGTGGTTTCCAATAACAGAAGTAAAACAAAATGTCACTCACTTGCCATGTTTCCTTTCTTTTTAACAGATACACCGTCCCTCCTGTGGGCCCGAATCTCTGTGCCTTGTGACNTGGTTACGTAAAAAGGGATACNTGCTAAGGCCAATTATGTCAAACAAAGCTTATATGAGCATAGAAGAACAAAGCAGACTATAATGTGCCAAGGGGGCAGCTCCCACAGGCAGAGTATACCCTGAGAATGCTAGCCAGTGGTGTGCTCTGATCAGACAGCATTTTGAGAGAATCAGAAGTNAGACACGGAAGACAATTGAACTGGCTATAGTTAAGAATATCATCTAATCAACTGGTNAATAAAGCGTCCTGCAATTAATCAAGGCTCAATTACTGTAGTGAAACTCTGTATTGGTTGGGTCAGTTGGACCCAGTGCAGATGCCCAATTCAAACCCACTCTCTCCACAAAGTGCTATTTAATGGGTACGATGATGAATCATGTTTTCTTCCTTATGATTTTATCCCTTAATCACAGTTTAGGAGATGACAGATAACTCCTGCTCTGGGTGACTCCTATGACTTCTTTTCTCAAAGAATTTGATGAGGTGGTAACCCTGTTGCTGTTAGTCATGGTTATTTTGGCACATGGTCTTAAAGGGGTAAGAAGCATTCTTACCATGGAGAAAAGAAAGGTCTTGTGAGTCAAATGGGTTCCTACTGGGTGCCAGGTCCTGTTCTATTCTTGAAGCCATGCTGATTCTTTTTATTTTTTTCTTATGTGCATTGGTGTTTTGCCTACTTATATGTCTATGTGAGGGTGTCAAGTCCTGGAGTTATGTCAAGAACTGGAGTTATGAGCTGCCATGTAGATGCTGGGAATTGAACCTAGGTCCTCTTGAAGAGCAGCCAATGCTCTTAACCACTGCTGAGCCATCTTTCCAGCTCCTGCCATGCTGATTCTTAAGCTGTCTGACCAGGAAGCCTGTCTCTACCTCCCCAGTGGTTACAAACACTATCTACTTTGTTCCACTTTTGTGTGTATGTGTGGTTTCTGAGGCTCAAACGCAGGTTCTTATGCTTGCAAGGCAAGTAGTTTACTGGCAAAATCATCTCACAGCCCACTACACTCTTATTTTAGCAGCCTTCTTTCGTTTTAATTCCTTCCAGGCACCATGGCTCATTGGTGCTGGTGCTGTGTGCTCCGTGTTGCCCTGTTCCTCTGGGGTCTACCTGAATTAGTTTTCTGTAACAAGGATGTTGTCTTCGTCTAGCACCTTTTGCCATTTCTCAGCCAGCTTCCCACATCACTTCCCAGTTTCACCCTTCTGACATTTCCTTCTTTGTCAATGTACATCTGCTCTACTTCTGTCTCGGTTAGTGTTTCTGTTGCTGTGACAAAACACCACGACCAGACAGCACGATGGGGAGGAAAGGGTTTATTCTGCTTACACTTAGAAAGGACTGTTCATCATTGACGGAAGTCAAGATAGGAACTCAAACAGGGCAGAATCCTGGAGGCAGGAGCTGATGCAGAGGCCATGGAGAGGTGCTGCTTACTGGCTTGTTTTGTAGACCAGGATGGNCTCAAATTCACAGAGATCCACCTGCCTCTGGAACACGGCCTCTGTGTGCTGACTCGCAGGAAACTCTTACCAGATTCCATCCTGGTGATGCTGGTTTCTTCTTACTCACTACTAATTTCTCAGGTCCAGCTTACCAGCATCAACTGTGTCAATAACTCAAAGGTTTCACCTCCGTGGTGCCAGGCTCTTCTTAACCACAGACTCTTCAGCCCCAGCTGACCAGAACAACAGAATCTTGATTCAAAATAGCAAACGGCCCTGAGAGAGTCGTAAAATTTCCCTCTGAAACGTCACAAGCCAGGTCTCCATATTCTGCCCTGCTCTCCACATTCTTATCTCCCCTGCTCCTCCAGTACATCTCTCAGAGCTCTCAGCATTCAATAGCTTTTCTAGCCCAAAGTTCCAAAGTCCTTCCACAATCCTCCCCCAAACACAACCTGGGTCTGTCCTAGCAATAGTAACCCTAAAACATCTTGCAATTCTCCATCCTCACCTCAGCCCCACCCATTGCTAGCAGGATATTATGTTTTTCTCTCTGGTGTTTCCTCAACCCCTGTGGCCAAGCTAGTGAGAACACCTCTTAGCAATAATCAGAAAAGACATCACACCAACTATGCAATAGGCATACACTTCTCACAGGCTGCCCTACTTATGCTCTCACCCAACCTTGCCGCAATGCCTTGAACAAATGCTCTCAAAACCAAAACTTGTTGACATAAATTGAATCTCGCATCTGTGATAGTTCACACATTCCCAAGTGGCTGTATCTTAGATCTTTGTGATAATTTGCAACATTTTAACCCAGTGAGTTTGTCTATTAGCAAGTAGCATTTTCTGGCTATCTTCATCTCTTGGTGTATGATTAGGGTGATTCAGGCCAAAACACCCGTAAAAGAGATTGTTGCTGAGGACTGAAAGGTTGCAACAAACAGTGTCCACATACCTTCTTACTCCTAGCTGTACTAAGATACACGAGGAACTCAAATCCCAGAACCTACAGTGGGCAACTGCAGCTTCCTTAATTATATGGTAATAACAGTATGGTATGAACCAAGTTTTTATCAAAGGATTAAAGCAGTGGTTCTTTCTCAACCTGTGGGTGGAGACCTCTTTGAGGGTCAAAACACCCTCTCACAGGGGTTGCCTAAGACCATCAGAAAACACAGATATTTACATTATGATTCATAACAGTAGCAAAATTATAGTTATGAAGTAGCAATGAAAATAATTTTATGGTTGCAAGGGTCACCACAACATGAGGAATTGTATTAAAGGGTTGCAGCTTTAGGAAGGTTGAGAAGCACTGGATTAAAGAAAGAGAAATGTTCTTTTTTGTTTGTTTTATTGATAATTGTTCCAAGTTATTAACACACACCTATACATTTCCCTCCCACGTGGTTATTCCACCTGTTGTATGTGATCCCATGTTTAGCCAATAATGGGGGCTCAGTACATGTTAACTAGACAGATAGCCATGAGAGACATGAGGAACTAGGATCATTAAATTTGTCCAGACAGTGTGATCAAAGGCATACCTGGAAGTCACCTTGAACATCCGCATGTTTAGAGAAATAACTACAAGTCACTTGCATGAGTGCTTGTGAAATGTCCCTCAGAGACACTGAGGTGGTTTGGGAGGTACTTTGACTCTGTAGCAGACATTGCCAAACCTGATTGAGTCCTAATCAGGTCTAAGCAGGGCTACAGCTGAGACAGGAACTAGTGAGTAGACATTGGAGATGTTGCTTTCCGTGGGTCCCATTAACTTAATGGAGCCACATGAGAGCTAAGGACTGGAGGGCATTCAAAGTAGGGCAAGAGTGAGTGCATATCATCCCTAAATCAACATCCAAGTATGTGGTTCAGGGCTTTGAAACGCTGTGAAGTCACTCATAGATGTTGTTTATTAATGTTATGTATCTTAATTCCTAAGCAATTATTTCTTTAAGTTTTTGAGACAAAATCCTGTTGTGTAGCCCAGGTTGGCCTCAAACTCACAGTTTCCCTGCCTCATCCTTCCAAGTGCGGTATTACAGGCACATGGCACCATATCCTGCATCATCAAGGGATTTTAAAGGCATGTATCAGGGCAACAGAGTTGAGAAGCCACACTGAGCATGTTGAGGAAGACAGAGAGGTCTGTAAGTCAGAGAGGATGCTCCAGGTAGATTCCTATGGGGCAGATATGTTTCTAGTTTTCAAAGGGCTAGTTTTGACACATTATGGAGATACTGCCATGATTATTTAATAGCAAACAAATTTTACAGTTCTTCAAACACTTTTCACTTATAGACTTCTGAAGGAGTCTCACCATAACATTGAACTACGATAATATGAGCTGTTGCCATTTCTTCACAGGTGAGGAAAGAGAAAGCAACATGTGATAAGCCTCTGTCCTGCTTGAGAAGACATGGAGGAGGCAGGAGTCGAGCGCTAGGCTGTTTACTGAGTTGGGTGTATCTTGTCCATTTCACTCTGTTGACTTTTTCGGGTCACCAGGGCTGTGAAGCCTACTGGGCTTTCCTAGGATGTTTATCCTGGCACATAAAACACAAGTGCAGAGACCAGCCTGCCGATTGCCATTAGTATTGAGAAGTGCATAACACAGGCACACAGGGGAACACTCCCTCTGGAGCAGCGCAAATGAATGCCTTCACATCCCATCATGTCAGGAGCCTGTTTCTAAATGTCTGCCTCACTCATTAGAGAACCTTAGGGGGTGCAGTAGGATTACCTCCTTGGTGGAGTCAGTTTATACTGTGCTCCCAAAGGGCCACCCTCCATTCTTTAGTGAGTGAGCAATTTGCCGCAGAGCATTTCTTGTACAGGGAAAATCCTGGAGAGATTCACTAACATTAGATTTGGTCTCTGCTCATGAAGAACCGACAATGTTGGGAAGGAAATGCTACCAAGATTTGCCCATCTTTGTGAATCGATGCTAGCACAAGCATGGTATTGAAAGGATGGTTTAAGACTTTCTCGTCCATTCATGGACGCGTTCATACCAGGATGGCAAAGGCTGCCACTTGGAGACATTTCCCTTCATTGGAGAGACGAGGAAGAAAGGGAAAACGTATCGGCATAAGCCAATGTTGCAGTGGCTAGTGTGACTAGATTGGGCATCACTTTAGAAAGATGACTTCTGGGAGACACTGCCTGATGTTATTTCACATTCCTGAGCTTCATTTGTAAGAGGAACCAGTGGACTACAGTCCTCAGGCATCGGACACTGTAAATCCCCCTGTTCACATGCAGTGCCCCCATTGTTGCCTGCTCGCCCAGGCTCTCACTAGAGCATCAGAGCAGCACTTGTGGCCATGGCAGTTTGGAAGAAAACCCTGCAGTATCTCCTCCACCTCCACCCAAAAGTTTCCCTGCTGTAGAAAATGTCAAGTCGGGATACTTTGACCATAACGGAAAAGCTTCTAATAGCACCCACTCCTTTAAACTAAACTTGTAAAACTTACTTCCACAGACTCCCACTGGAAAGTCTAATGAGTGCAAAGCAAAGTTCCTTAATCAGATGAGTCTAGTCATGGAAGGGCTCTGGAAAAGGTGATTTTTTTTAAAAGATAGTTTATTGAGACAAAATCCAAAAGCAATATAATTAACTATTTAGATATATTTTATTTATTCTTTGAGAATTTAACGCATGTATAAAAGGTAATTTGATTATATTCATCCACAATTCCCTCACCCCACTCCTCTCAGATCCCCCCACACCACAACGCTCACAACTTTGTGTGTCGTCTTTTAAAAAATAGAGAGAATTAAGAAAACAATTTATAATTTTGTACAGTCACAACTTTCTCTAGTTCCAAAACATTTATCACTCTGACATAAAACTTGCCCCCATGAAGCAGTTTTTCCCTAAGAAGAAAGTAAAATTTACAAGAACCAATGGCTGGCCCAGAGCAGGGCAGGTCTGCCACCTCCCAGTACCCAGGCACACATAGTTCTTTTATTCTCACTTACAGTGACAAACTTTAACAGGAAAGCTTTAGATGCTAACTAGCATCCTGGTGTCAACTGGCTATGGAAATATAAGTCTCATCTGCAGGAGGAGGCCCGGAAAAGTGGCATGTGTCTCAGAAGACTGTTACAATGTCTGTTGGTTACAAAGCTGGGCATGGAGGAACATGCCTGTCACCCCAACACTGGAAGGCAAAAGCAGGAGGATCAAGAGTTCAAAGTCATTCTCAGCTGAATAGTGAGGTCAAGGTGAGCCTANGCTACTTGAGACCTTGTTTCAGAAAAAAGAAAGAAAGAGAGAAAGAAAAAAGAACAAAAAATGTCTTTAAGTTGCAAATCATATAAACATTTATCTTAATGGAAAAGACAAAGTTAGTTTTGACCAGCAAGAGGAGTGCTGTCTGCAAGAGAGCAAGAGAGGGGGCACTTTCTGTTTCCTATGGAAACAGCTAAGTGAATAGAGCCCAAAACATGGGTTACAGGACAAAATACCTTTTTGGAGTCCTAACAACATCTGTCTCTATGTATTTGGAAGTGTTAGAAAAAATGTCCAGTGCTATGACTGTCACTGGTGGCATTTGCCATCTCCCATTTCTTATTTTAGTGTTAGCCAATNTGCTTACATTTGTCCGGCCTGAGTCAAATTNCTAGCCAGTAATGAAGTTTGCCTCCCAACCCAAAGGTCTCTCAGCATCCTTCCTACTTGGTTAACTGCCAGGAGACTCCCACATTAAAGTCTCAGCTTTGTGGACCATGGTTTGCCTTCCTCTCGTGCTCATTATTTTTTCCCTTATTATGTCCTTAAGTACCCTGGCTATTAAACAGATATAAGAATCTTGAGATACAGTCTCTACAGGAGCCAGACGTAGTAGGGGAATGAGGTTCTGATTTTAGTCATCCAATTCCATTTTGCAGTTCTNCCCAGACCTTGTTTGGGAAGGACAGATCTTCAGCCTGGCCTGCAGATGCCCTTCTAGATGCCAAGAAATATTCACCTATGGCTCCCTCATTCCAATACAATGCCTCCCCGCCCCCACCTCCACACTCTACCCCTGAGGTTTTCATACTAGCCTTTTCTCTTTCAGAGAGCCTTAGCTTCTGAAGAGTGTGGTACAGGCGGAATTATCTCNTTGCCCCACCACATCTTAGAAGCTCTGAGTAATTNCAGACCTTGCCCTGAAAGCATCAATTTCCAGTACTTCAGTTATTTAATTCCAAGGGACCTGTGTTGCCAGGCCCTCATTTTGAAGTGCAAATCATCTATGCTCAAACAAGAGCACATATTACAGCCCAAGTACATTCTTCCCTGGCGCTACCCAGCCATTCGGTTCATGCATGATCATAGAAGGAAATTTCCTCCGATCTCCTCCAAGCATCATCTTTAACTCCAGAGGCTTCTGTTTTTGTGTAATCCAAGTGTGACCCCTTTGTTATTCTGTTTCTGAAGAGGAACTGCTGATGTGTGGCTACATGGGCACCAACCTAGTAACTCTACAGTTGAGTAATTTTCAGGCAAATCTGCTACAAAATGAAACAGAATTGGTTTTACAGTTTAACGTCAATAGAAATATTTGTCTGCCCATAATCCTGCTTGCCTATGCTGTCACTGGCCACTGAGTTACATGTGGTGTTTAGCAGTTATGTCTCTTTCTAAGTGAGCTCATGATTCAGAATTTAAATCTACAGAAGTGATTAAGTGAGGCATGAATTCATTTTACAGTGAAAGCCTGGGTGTGAATGATTTTCTCAGGATGGGAATATCAGCTTAGTGTTGGCTTCTGTTACATACTGAGATCATGAATCCCCACAAGCGGCAAAAGCAAGTATTTAATTGCTCACCTATATTATTCTGGGCACTAGCCTATGGCCTGTCCATGTAGG
>LZPO01108138.1:85419-96329 GCA_001675575.1 Neotoma lepida | reverse complement strand
TTTATATATACTAGATGTTAATCCTCTGTCAGATGTATAGGAGGCAAAGATTTTTCACCCATGCTGNAGGCTGCCACTTCACTGTTCTGAGTGTTTCCTTTGCTGTGCTGGCTTTTAATTTCATCCCATTTGTCAAGTTTGGGATTTATTTCCTGGGCTATTAGAAGAATGTTCAGAAAGTTATCCCTTATGCCTTTATCTTGAATATTTTCTTTTAGGTTACCCTCCAGTAGTTTCGGTCTTTATGTCTTGTTTTAAGGTCTTTGATGCATTTTTTAGTTTATTTTTGTGCACAGTGAAATATAGGAATCTGATTTTACCCATTTGCAAAAGAAAACCCAATTTTCCCAGCATCATTTGTTCAAAGAAGCTATCTTTTCNTCAATGTATGTTGCTTTGTCCAAATCTGGGTGTCTATCATAGTTATTTCTGAGTCATCTGTTCTATTTCATTGATCTACAAGTTTATTTTTGTATTAGTAACATACTGTTTTATTTTGTATTNTGGCTTTGTAATATAATTTGAAATTGTGGGCTGTGATACTTTCAACATTCTTTTTACTGACAGACTGCACTAGCTATTCATAGGCCTTTTGTGTTTCAATATAGATTTTAAGATATCTTTTATAGTTCTTTGAAGAATACCATTGGAATTTTTATAGGATTGCATTGAATATGTAGTGTATTTTTGGTAATGTAGTCATTATCACAATATTAATTCTGCCTCTTGAGAAGTCTCTCCATCTCCTAGTAACTTTCTTTCTTCAGTGTCTTAAAGTTTTCATTGTAGGGGCCCTTTACCTCTCTGGATAGGTTTATTACTAGGTTTTAAAAAGCATTGTAAATAAGATTATTTTACTGATTTCTTTCTCAGGGAGTTCATTATTAGTTTAAGGAAAAGTTATTGAATTTTGTACATTGATATTGTATTTTGCTACTTTACTGAATGTGTTTATTGTTCTTTAGAATTTTCTGATAGAGCTGTCATTATCTTTAAGTATAGAATCATGTCATCTGCAAATAGGGATAATTTAACTTCTTCCTTTCCTTTTTTCATCCTTATTATTTCTTTATCTTTCACTATTGCTGTAAATCAGGCTTCAGATGCTATGTTGAATAAGAATGGACAAAGTGGGTATACTTGTCTCATTCTAAAATTTAAAGGAAATGTTCTCAGACTTCTGCCCCACAAAATGATCTAGACTTTAGATTTGCAATATATACTCTTTGTTGTATTGAGCTATGTTCCTTTTGTCAGGTTAAAAAGAAACTGCAATTCTTCAAACTCCACGAAACAGTCCAGCTATCCAGAAATGAGCTCAACCTAGACTGTAAGGGAATGGAGATAAAAGCCAGCATTCCTTGGGAACTTTGGAAATCAGTTCCTATGTGTTAAAAAGAGTCATTTCCCTTACTTATGGCAGAATGGACATATGGCTACCTGTGGCACCTATCATCAAAGCACATGTTGTCCTACATGCTCCCTCAGTATCACAAGTACCTGTTAAACATTTCAAAGTCCGTGTAAGCATTCTAGCCATCTCACCTCCTCCTCTACTCTAAATTCCCTTCAGCTCATGGGCTTCCCACCCTCAACTAGTCATCCTTCTTAGGAGCCATCTGTNCTCATTATTCTTGACTCTCGCTATTCCTACTATGCTCTCTCTATCTCTGGTTATTCTCTCCTCTCCCNTAGATAGCCCTGGCCATGCCCAGTCTACTGGTCATGTTCAGTCTACTTCTTTCTCTCTATNCTCTGGACTCTTCCAGATGCCTCTGGCTGTTCTCTCTCTCGTATCCACAATAAAAACCTTCCCCTTAACCATAGCATGGAGCAGTCATGCTGGCAGTTTCTTTAATGCTCCCCCCTTACATACACCATTTATCTCCAGTTCTTTCAGGGCTTTTATTATGAAAGTGTATAAATCGTATAAATCTTTGTTGAAGGACTTTTCTGCATTGTTTGAGAATATCATGTGTTTTATATCTTTAAGTCTGTGTACAAAAACAAAAACAAACATTCATTAATTTCCATGTTGAACCAAACTTGCATCTCTAGAACGAACTCAATATGGTCATGATATATGATCTGAATGTGTTCTTGAATTTTATTTCCAATAATTTTATTGAGAACTTTTGCATTTGTATTTGTAAGGGATATTGTACAGTTTTCTTTCTTTGTTTTGCCTTTTTCAGTTTTGCTATCAGGATAATGCTGGCTTCATAGAATGAATGTGGCAGTCTTCCTTCCCATTCCTTATTATGCACTAATTTGGGGAGCATTTGTGCTCAGTGTTCCTTAAACATCGAGTATAATTTGGCAAAACATCCATTTGAACTGGAGACTTTGGTGACTGTGCTAACATGATTGATTGCTAGGATCTGTTTCACTTATTATATGTTCTTGATCTAAATTTGATAGGTGATATGTGTCTAAAACTCTGATCATTTCTTCTAGATTGACAACTTTTTGGAGAAACCTAAATTTTCAAAGTACTCCTAGGTGATCCTCTGTATTTCACTGTACTGCACACTAATCTTGACTTTTTCATCTTGTATTTTATTGATTTAGATTGCTTCTTTATTTCTTCTGGTTAGTTTGACCAGAAGCTTGTCAATTCTATTTACTATGTCAAAGACGCCAACTGTGTCTGGTAGATTCTGTGTATTACTCTTTAAGTCAACATTTTACTAACTTATTCTCTGGTCCCTATTTGTTGTTATCTTCTACTTTGGGGGTTTTATTGTTCTTATCTTTCTAGGACCTTGAGATAAATTGTTTGATTATGGACCTAGTTCTGATTTTTGTCACATAAACTCTCATGNCTATGAACTTTCCTCTTAGCACTCTCTTAGCTGCCTCTCAAAGGTTCTGGTGAGCAGTGGTTTTGTTTCCCTTTGAATCTAGGAAATTCTGAATTTCCTCTCTGATTTTTTCGCTGACCACTGAGTGAATTTGTGAGTTTTCCTCCTGTTTTGTATAGTTTTTTTCTGCTATTGACTTCTAGTTTTGATGCACTGTGAGCTGATAATCTTCAGTGAATTTCGAATGGGCTAAACAGCTTTGTNTCTCTCTCTCTCTTCATGATGGAGGAGAAAAGGCCTGAGAATCTACCATGACCAACCNTAGCCCCATGTAAAGCATCTGAATCACCTTTCTGCTCCAATAGCCTAACTTGGCCCTTTCCCCAGANGGTGGGCATGATAACAATNTATGTAAAGACAACAAAAGGGCTGAATGGTGTTGCTATTTTCACTCTTTTTAAGTCCCCATTCTATTCACAGATACTCAGTAGAATAGGGTAAGAAGATTTTTTAAATTAGTCATTTTTGTGAAATTGGTTTACTCCTAAAGCCAGGGCTTATCTTCAGCAGGAGACACTGAAACCTGTGTATGACGTTCTGTGAGACAGTCAAAATACTCTTTTCTGTGGGTTTTCCTGCACCTCAATTTCAGGATCAAGGTAGGATTTGGGAGTTGAATCACTATGGAATTTATAATGTCTCTTTTGGCTCTAAAATTTCATCATTTTATAACTTAGATCATAGCCTAAAATATTTTTGGTGCTTTTGAATTATTACGGGGAGGGCTGAAATTCCAGGAGAAAAATCAAGCATGACCCATGCTTCTNGCTAATNGTATTAANTCNAAATTAAAATATGTCTCCTTTTTTATTAACTNAAATTTTTATTGGAATAAATGAGATTTTTCTTATTTTATTTAAACATTTTAATTAAAATAGAATTACATCACTTTCCATATCCCTTTCCTCCCCTCATCCCCGCAGAGCAACTCTCCCTCAACATCTCCCAAAGTCCCCAACTCTCAAGTTTTTCCCTCGTTTTCTTTGATTATATTTGTTCCATACGTATGTGTGTCTCCATGTGTGTACACAAATANATATGTANGTAAATACAAGCTGCTGAGTCTGTTTTTGTTGTTTGTATATATGTGGTTTCAAGCTGATCGCTCTGCATTGGACAACCAATAAGGGGGATCACTCCTGGGAGAGGCTAATTCATCTTTTCCCAGCAGTCAATACTTCCTTATAGTTGTTTGTCTAGGGCTGGGATGCCATGAAATTCTCCCCTTCCATTTTAACATGTCCATTGATATTGCCNTTGTTCAGGTCTTGTTTNACAGTNGGCTTCCTTCTTTTCTGACTTCTACAGTTTTTCTGCCCTCTTCCATGATGTCTCCTGAGCCATAGTTGCAAGAGCTGTGATGTAGTTATATCTGTTGGGGCTGGGGCTCCCCAAAATCNATTGATCTCATCATTTAATCCNGTTGTGGTTTTCTGTGATGGTCTCCATTTGTTCTAAGGGAACGTGTCTTGGATGACNGTAGTACCCATATTTATCTGTGGNTATAAGGATAAGATTTAGAATGTAGTAGAAAGTTATTCNGGTTTAGCAAAGTGGCAGCAGTAGATTCTTTCCTAAGACCATAACCTCACTAGTCCTGGGAATCTGGTTAGGTTTCCAGTTCCAGANCAGGCCTTAAGTCCAATTATACAGTTGTTNGTTGCCACTGAGTGCCATTTCTTGCACCTNTTTGCATATCTGGTCATGCNGGTAATTTTCTTGGTTCATAGGTAGGNGTGTTTAATTGCTTCCATCCCTTGGTAGCTTGCAAGTANTTTCTGGAAGTATGAAACCTAGACTGCNGGAGAGTTCTTTCTTTTAGGTCAGATCCAGCTCCAATTGTCTGAGTCGAGTTGTTTGTTCTATGTATGTGATGTCTTCAGCATTAGGGGCCCACCAGCAGCCCCTGTGCTGCAACCAAGGACTAAATTCCTGATTTATATTGTTTGAGGGGTCACTTGTTCCATCCTGAATACCACTACAAAGGTTTTCTCATGTCCGGTACCAAGGTTTTTGTTAGTCTATACTTATGGGAGAGCATTGTCAGCTCATGTAGCTTAACTTCCTTAAAATATATATATATGTGTGTGTGTGTGTGTGTGTGTGTGTGTGTGTGTGTGTGTGTGTGTGTGTGTGTACATGCATACTCTTATATGATTGTGTATGGTTTTAGGTAAACATGAAATTATATGCTTCCTCAAGGCTTTATCAAACAACCTTGATGTTATTTGATTCTCCTCTGTATCAACGTCCCTCCCTCCTTTCCAGTTGGAGTCCCCTCCCATTATTCTGTGTCCCCTTCCTATCACCTGTATCCTGCTATTCTGCTCCTAAGCTTCCCACTACCACCTGAGGTATTTTCCTCATTTCTGCAGTGACTCTATGTTGTATACTCACAGCTGAGGATTGGAAGTGTGGAAGGAAGCCCAGGTGAGGAAGAACATGTGGCATTTGTCTTTCCAAACCTGAGCTACCTCACTCAATTTTTTCTAGGTCTACCCATATCCCTGAAAGTGTCATGATTTCATTTTTCTTTGCAGTTGAATAGTATTCCATTGGATATATGTTCCACGTTTTCACTGTCTGTTCATTTGTTGAAGGGCATATAAATGGCATTTAAGATAGTCCTCCAGCATTTCATATTCTCTTTGATAAGAGATCTTTGTCTCCATTCACAATAGATACATGCACCATTACCCATGGCACAGACAGAGAACTCAGGATAAGGAAATCATGAGAGGGGCTGGGCATATCACTCGTAAAATAAAGTGCATGTTGTAGGCACTAGTCTACATTCAGTCCCCACAGCCACATTTTGAAAAGCCAAACATGGTGGCACAGACTTAAAATCTGGTTGCTAAGAAGGCAGAGACAAGTAGATCCTTGGGGCTCACTAGTCAGCCTGCTTAGTCCACCTGGTGAGTCATGTGAGGTCAATGAGGCTGGCCTCAAAGAAAGGTAGACAGTGCCTGTGGAACTGTACTCTGGTCTATACATACATACGTACACATACACACACACACACACACACACACACACACACACACACACACACGTTGACAAGGGTGTTCCTAACCATATTGGTGTTTACAGGATTTAGATCTTTGATTAACAGTGACGGAAACAGGCATGAGGTCATTATTGTACTTTCCATACTCCCCTTCCTTTTTCAGACTTGCTGGTCTATTAGTTGAAAGAGTTGTGCAATCCCCTTGAGATGGAGACACCTCTGAAGATAAAGAGTAGCGGGTTCCCTCTATTCAAAACATGCCTTTCTCTCAAGGAAATCTAGCAGATTTTTCAAGATGGATTTTCCTGGAATTTCCAGTGTTCATCTCCTAGTTTCTCAAATGGTCATGCTAGTCCTTGTGGGTAAATGTCTCGCCACTTCCTGTGGATCATTTGACATTTATGGTCCCATCAAGAGTTCATCCAGTGTGTCCCTAAGGGACCTGTATTGAAAATAATGTTCTTATCTAGCAACAACATCAAAAACTTCCAAAATAGAAACTCTGAGTCTCACTCAATGTTAGGGCTACCTTAGCTGAAGACTAAAGTCAAAAATATTTTACTCCTCTCTGTCCATCTCTGTCTCTCTGTCTGTCTCTGTCTCTGTGTCTCTCTCAGCTTTTATTTAACTTTACTTTTAGTGGAACTCTTTTCTAGTAAAAGAGTAAACACAAGGAAAGAGGCTTCATAGATCTGTCTTTATAGGCAGCTCCTTNGGTAAGATAAGGGAGCTTAACTCACATGGAAAACCCAGTGTTTTGGTCCATTTTCTGACACTATAACAAAATGCTCCAGTCTGGCTACTTTCTAAGGGAGATAGCCTCCTTTAATTCACAGCATGATGCTAGAAGCTGAGAGGCTTTGGTGAGNACTCATGGTGAGGAGCATCACAGTGAGGAGGGTGCATACAGAACAGGACACGTAGCATCACAGGAAGCAAGAGTGAGCCGCCATGCTTGGTGCTTGGTTATCATAACCTACCTATCTATTCTTTCCAGAACTAATCTGTTATGAAAGAATAGCATCAGGCCTTCTGTGGGAAGAGTTCCAAATGGTCTAATTACCCTTCCCTTAGACCCAGTCTCTTGAAGCTCTGCAACCTCTGCATTGACACTGGTCAACATTCTTCGAGAACATAGGTCTTGGGGGATACACTCATGACACGGCCAAACTATAGCATTGAATTCATTACAAACCTCAGTACAATATTGACAAGTCTGGCCTGGTAGAGTGGGGAAAGAGTGACAGGGTAGAGCTTGGGGAGAGACCCACTATCCTCAGTACACCTCGTCTTGCCTCAGCCAGGCTGTCTCTGTGTGACCAGTCCCTGTATTTCTCCTGACATAAAGAAGTTTTATCAGTNTGAGATTCATGCCTAGGTTTGAGAAAGCTTGTGAGTCCTTTGGTTCAAACTTAACTGAATATGGTTTGTTTGGTCCCTGTGTTAAGATNGCTCCTATCTCTAAGAGGTTTTATTTGGTTAGTTACAGTGTTGACAAGCAAATACCAGGCTCATGGCAACATCTGGGGCCTTTGGGATAATGCAGAAACCAAAGACTGTAGCTTTGGCTTAGTTTTGTTCAAATCAAGAAGAGATCGATTTTATCCACACAACCTGATGATTACAAGACAGTCGCCTGACTTGTAACCTGGCTCTGGCTGGTACAGTCAGCTAGGAGTGTGGANGGAACGNTGTGTCTCATCTCCAAGTTTGATCATTTAAATTTCAGACTGAGCGCATTCTCTTTTGTGGCTATGTCTGCAGCCCCAGGAAGCACCAGCAGGCTGAGCTCTTCCCACAGAGGTTGCTGGCGGACCAGCTTCCCAAAGCCCTTCTCTCCACCACTCTGGGGGCTGAGCAAAGAGGTCAAAGAACAAACAAGGGGAAAAGCGGGTTGAAGGAGGTGTTGGATAGTGGTTTTCAAATTAATAGCTTTTCTCATTTGGCATTCAAAACCAAACACAGTAGATCCAATTCAGCTTCAGGCACTTTCGTCTGTGAAGCCAGATTGGCAGAGTTTGGGAAGAGAGACTGTGAGAGGATACGGGGAACACGCACAGGAATGCATTATTCATCCNCCATTATCAGATAATGAGTTGTTCCAAATGAGTGAGCCTTCCAGATAACCGAGTCTTCCTTTCTGAACCTTCAAGCTTCCTTTTAACTTTAGAGCATATTTATATATTTTGTTAAGTGTGTTATAGACATCTCTGCCTAGACTACCTGATTATAATTTAATCATATCTTGACTACTATCAAATTTCAACAGGAATTAATTATATATATTTTTTCACACAGATGCCACCTAGCTCTGCCCTACTGTGGTTCTACATTTTAACCCTTTTTCCCTGGTGAATGGCTGCATTCTTCCTCGTGGGTGCCACTTGTCAGGGTTATAGCACGCTTTCCCTTTCTTCTCATCTTTTGTCCACAGTGACTTAGGAATAAATGGATGTCTCCAGGGAAAAGCAAATAACCAACCTTATTAAATCANCAACTTTANTTCCTTCNTGATTTGAAGTCCACCATTCAGTTCAGATCCACGAATAATTATTCTATGTCTGTTAAGTGAGGATGCTGTGCTTAGTATGGAGATGATAAAAGGTGCTTTTTGAGTGGTTACCGTCCATTAAGGGAGGAGAACAGATGCTTCTCATTTATCAGGGATGTCAAATAGGTAAAGACCATAAATTGAATTCATTGTGTGAAGTACATCAATAGAAGAATGTACAGGATAGAGAAGTAGAATAAAGCATTTAATTCACTTTGGTTGGAAAGATTCCAGGAAGGTTACAGAGTAGGAATGATACCCAAAAAGTAAGATGAATAAGAGTAATACGAGTGCCCTATGCAGAGAAAAGGTAGATAAATATGNCTGAGGGCAAAACAGTTTCGTCTGTAAGTTTGAGAATGTCATAGTCTACCTCCTCCTGATTCAGTGAATTGAATGGGCTGGGCAATAGATAGCATTGTGTATTGCATTTTGCATTCTTNAAAAGTCTTGCTTAATTTACAAAGAAAAANGTCAAATGAGAGGGAAATGGGGGAGTGACATAATCAAACTAAAGTACAGACACGTATGAAAATGTCATAAGGAAACCTATTATTATATATAATTAATATATGCTAATAAACTAATAATGCCAGGGAATTAAAGTTCCTACCCAGTATCAACTGGGGAATATTAAAGGAGAAGGGATGGGCTGTATACCATGGAAATAGCCTTCTCCTTCCAAAGGCACTCATGTCTCTCATAGGAATGGAAGAAGGATCTTGTGTATTGTCTTAGGAGCTGCACCAATTTTGACAAAGGAGAAGAGTGGGTCTCTGCTTTTTAAAAAAGCACAATTGTCAAAATGTAGTTCCCCGAACAGCAGCAGCGGCAACAGCAGCAGCAGCAGCAGCAGCAGCAGCAGCAGCAGTGGGGGCGGCAGCAACAGTGGCAGCACCCCACCCATGTCTTAGGAGCTGCACCAATTTTGACAAAGGAGAAGAGTGGGTCTCTGCTTTTTAAAAAAGCACAATTGTCAAAATGTAGTTCCCCGAACAGCAGCAGCGGCAACAGCAGCAGCAGCAGCAGCAGCAGCAGCAGCCGGGGATCTGCCAGAAGAGGATGTGCTCAGACCCCACCTAAGACCTATCACATCAGGTGGGACAGAATCCTGCTATTTCCCAAGCAGTCCAGTGACCTGGATGCACATTCATGGGAACCACTGCTNAGAGGATGTAGATGCAGAAGGAAAGGCCTGAAGCCAGCATCTTAAGGAAGGAAAACAGACCAGGATAAAGTGTTGCTTACGCTTTGACTCTAAGATGCTCTCTTTGTGTCCTGGGTTAGCCAGCCCACTGGTCTACAGTCAGGGTGGTAGAAACAAACACTTGCCTGAGTAGAATCTTCATCTAAACAAAAGCTTCTGATGGGTTTTGTGTATCACTAAGTGGACTTCCTATGTTTGATATGACCCTTGTCCTGAAGTGTCATGGTTTTTATTTTGTGACGTGCTGAGAGCTGACCGATCTCTCTGGAAGGCTCACAATAAGGCCCTTCCAGGATCCCATAGTGGAAACTCAAATGCCACTTCATTGATTTGTAAATAAGCCAGATTCTGTGGTGGCCATCNCAAGGAGTCCCTCCCTTCCCATTTACCCTTCTACACAAAGAATAAATGAGAAACTAACAAGGAAGTGACCCAACCATACAAAGGGGATGGCATTGCCCTGCTCAGAAGTTTCGTGGCATCTGGTTATCCTGNCATAATCTACCCAATTCACAAATACCTTTCCTCTACAGAAAGCAGGTAGGTGGAGTCTGCGTTCTGATCATCNCCTTCCCTAGGGCAGAGGAGGTGAGGAAGACCCTCATCCTCCTGGCGGATACATTTTAGGTGTGAATTTCTCTTTTTTGACTGACAGGTTTGTATAGAGATGCTGATGTCACAAAACAGGACAGTTATTATCTCCTTTTCCCTGGGGGCCAGTTGGGGTATGCACGGTGACTACGTTATATATCTCACCCAGTGTATGGAATTCATTCATATGCCTACCATCTGTATACAACATCCACAGCTAGCAAGCTGTCCATACTCCGATTGCATAGCCATGGCAGGGGGTTAAAGCAGGAGAAACAAAACAAAATCAAGAGAAGTAGCCTAGTGGCAGGTGTCTCCTGGGAAAGGCATTAAGGGAACAACCAGCACCAATCGTGAGTGGAAACCTTTGTTCTACAGGAGTTGACTATCCTTCCCAAATCAAAAGATCCCTGGAAATAGTATGACTTTTTAATATTTTAACAGAATTGGATAGCAGAGAGTTTATTCATTCCCTGGCTCCACTCTGTTGCCTTTGAGTAAATATTGGTTTTTGACACATAATTATTAATATTGTGTATTGCTTTATATAGCTTTTAAGTNCCGCTTAATTTATGGGGAAAATGAGCCAATGAATGTGAATGAGTTGGAGTCGGTGTGACATTTCTGCCCTCAATTTGTCCTCCCTGGGCCACAGGGTCCCTATTGTCTCCATTCTCCTTTTTATTT
>LZPO01108138.1:54215-79515 GCA_001675575.1 Neotoma lepida | reverse complement strand
GGGATAATGTGTATGTGAGTCCAGGTACACACAGAGCCCCTAGATCCAAAGTTACAGGACATTGTAAACTGCCCAACATGGGTGCTTGGAAATGAACTCAGATCCTCTGCAAGAACAGCACATGCTCTACCTACCAAGTCATCCCTCTAGCCGCCTCAAAATCAAGGATTTTTTAAAATGGCTTACCCTTCTCAGACCATAATATACTATGAAGAAGATCCCTGGGCTCCAGATTTTAAAGGCATCCAATGTTAGCAAGCTTCCAAACCTCATTTGTCCCCAGGTGATGAGACTCCTTATGTCCTCCCAGGAAATGACTTTCTCAGACCTGGAACTTGATAACTTCACCTGGTGTACAGCAGTAAGGCACTACTTTGGCCACACAGAGCAGGTGGGAGAGAAGAGGGGAAGGGAATAAGGCATTATGGGAAGAAAAATCCCTGAGGTTGTTTCTTGATAGAAATCACAAGAATCAGGCTACATTTCCAGATCAGTTGAAACACCCTCTGGAACCTCAAGGTTGACATGNNGGTGACCATAGCTCAGCAAGGACCTGCCACTCCCACCCTTAACCTTAGAAAGCTCTGGGGTAGACTGGGAGTGCTGAAAAGTTGACAGNAGCTGGTCAAGTCTCCATGTCATCAGGTACCAGGCAACAAGAATTCAGGAGAAGCTCAGAGAGGTAGAGGAGCCAGACTTGGGCTTGTGTGGCTTCCAAAAGGGTGTGATCAGACATTTGTGGAGACTGAGTACTAGGCAGAGTTCTACAGACTTAAAGAGAGGGTTAAAGAAACACATTTCNAACCATAGATTTAGAAGTAGTTGACAAGACAGGAGCATAAAAGTAACGTAAGAAGACACCTGCAGACTGTGAAAAGAAATCCAGAAGGCCAGAAGTTACTGAAGCNCAGGGTGGGTCTTGAAGTGCTAGATGTTGACACATGCAGCCAGATTCTTAGTCTGGGCGTTCTTCTGGTACCACTTTCATCAGCTTCAAAATGCTTAAAATGTGGCAGGGCCAGCGCTGATAACTGTTGGCATCAGAGGGTCGTGATAGCATCCTGGAGAGCAAGGGATAATAGTCCTGGAGTAGAAACACCCTTTTCTGTAGCTTAGACTAGTGTCCCCCAAATGCTCACATGGTCAAGTCTTGTTCCCTAGCCTGTGGCATGCTTAGCCAGCTGCAGAACTTTAAGAGGCGGAGTGTAAAGGAGAGAGGATGCTAGGTCATTGGAGGCATATGCATCAAGGAACTATGTGGGTACTTTTGATATTAAAGATGAGCAGCTGCTTCTGTCATGCCTCACCATAGGCCCCAGATCACCAGAGCCGATTGACTGGCCCTGAGTGGGAATCTCCAACACTCTGAGCCCAAAATAAACCTTTCCTCTCTTTGGTTGATCATCTCAGTTAGTTTGTGATAGTCTCAGAAAGCTAACTAAGATATCACTTCAGCTTCTTATTCATGTCAGTTACTGATCATGTGACTTGGGAAAACATTAGAGAGATGGGAATCAGAGCCAGAGGATTGCTGCCTGCCAGTGNAGCAGGTGCTGTTGTAGTGNGGGCTTTTAGGATCACTGGGGTAAGGTGACTTCTGCCCTCAAATCCTTCAAAGGTACCCCANGGCCCATGATGCTATGTCCATACTGGACAGATGATTGCCTTTGAGACCAGGCAGACTATTGAGCTGTGGCCTGACAGATGTGCCTCAGTTTGGCCAGGTCTGTGTGCACCTGGCCTTCATCTGTTAGACAATGAGAGAACTTAAGCAACCCTTCCCTGCCTGTTTCCTCATAAACACAAGGTACTAAAGGAGCTTCATAGAGCTTCCCTGAGGCAGAAGTGAGAGCTCTGAGTGTGGTGGTGTAGGATGCTAAGTTCTCACTGGGAGTCCCTGGAGAGAAAGAAGATAAAGGACATGGAAGTAGAGCCTGAAACACTGGTGTTTGCCACAGGTTCAGTACTGTGAGACCCTCTCCCACTCTCTTGCCCTTTGTTCCTCACAATGACCTGTGAGTTACCTATGGTCACTAGGCTGTTTTTTCAGCTTGGGAAGCAGACGAAAGAAATTAAGAAACCACAAGGTCACACCATGAGTAAGACTGGGTTGGAGAATAGTAAGAGATTGCTATGACAGGCTTTAAAAGGAAGGGTGAAAGGGGGGAAAGGGCTAAAACACATACCTGGGAGATGTGAAGTACCCAGCACCCCTGGTGTGAGAGGCTTGGGTCAACAGAGGTCCCAGGTCTGGGTTGGCACCTCATAATAAACACTTGACAGAATTGGGGTAAAACCAAAGTGTTTCCTTCTCTGAAAAATGAGGCGGAGAAGTGGGTTATCCCGAGGTCTATTTCTGACTTGGAAATGCTGTGATGTAAATTAAAACCTGTGATCCTAAGAATGAGTGTGGCCAGAACTCTTGGGGGCAGGGGTGGGGGCACAGCCTGCAAGTCAGGGTTGGACAGAACAAAGGGAACCTCCCAGAGAGCAGCCATCTCACTGCCCTGGGAAGAGCAGAGAACCGCCAGAAGGANNCTTTCACTGTGTGTGGTTTCTCTGATCATGGCCAGTTGCTTGAATTGTGCAAATTAAAATAGGAAATGTGTGTCTATAAATAACCTCTGTAAGAGACACAGTGGAGACAACCATTACAAATGAACTCAGTGGAGCGTGAGTGGTTTGTGATGTCACCCCACCCTGAGCAAGTATTCACGTATCTGTAACTCATAATTGTTCGTTCATGTTCGCTATCATTTCTTTCATCAAAATACAACTAAGAAGAAAAACTGAATTCAGATAGGTCAGTTCTTATCCACGCCAGCGTAAAATAAAACCATCTCAAACCAGGACATGAAAGAAGTCTGAATTCACAGTCAGCCTGAAAACTGATTAACTGGATCTGGGCGTGCTTCTAAGAGTGAGGATGTGACCCTGTACAATGCAGCCTGGTCCCAGCTTGATGGATGCCTCTGTAGATCCCGAGAAGCTGTTCCCTGGAGAATCGCTTTCACTAGCACTTAATCTCAGCTTGTATTGAGAGAACTTACTGGACACCAGGCATTGTACTGCTCTTCTAGAACCCAAGTTTGGTTCCTAGCACTATCAAGCCGCTCATAAGTGCCTGTAACTCCATCTCCAGATCAAGCTCCCTCTGGCTTCTGTGGGCACCTGCTCTCATGTAGTTTATATGAACTCACTCAGGCACACACACATGCACATAAATACAAAGTAAATAAATACTTCTTAAGTTACGCAATGAATGATCACTACATAAGAAAACGCTTCCTGTGAAGCTGCATTTGCCTTTCTGTCCTCCCAGTGGTAGGACTGCTGGTTCTACCTCTCAAGGTGGTGAGCCAAGATTGATGTTTTATGATGCCTTACAATTCGAAAACTGTAAGATTCATACAACAAAGTACATATCTCGGTGCCTTTTAGTATAGTTGTGAAGTTGTTCAGCCATAACCAATATCTAATTGTAGAACATCTTCATCCCACCGGAAGAACCCACCCCACTAACAGTCACTCATAATTTATCTCTTTCCCTTCCTCCTGACAGCTTCCAGACATACATCACAGCCACACCTCTTTCCAGATTCATCATGTAGCAGCATACCAGCCTTCCTTCCCATTGCCATATAATACTTCATTATGCTACCAGATTACCACATGATTATCTCTCCTTAGACAATTGGTTTATCATTCTGTTACAAATATTGTTGTCAAAATTTGAATATATTTTGTTGAGGTCCATCTTTCCCTTAGGGATAACATATCTGAATTGAGAAAGCTGGGTTATATGGAAACCAAGTTTGTGAGAAGCTACTAGTCTAACTTCAAAGTCACACTGTCATTAGTTCCTAGGTATTTGCCAAAGCTTATCATAGCCTGTCTATTATAATTATATAATAATTATATATAATTTATATAATTTATAATTTATATAATTATATAATATAAAGTTGTATCTCCTCCAGGTTTTGATTTACATTTTCCTGGTGAGAACCATTGCTAAGCATATTCTGATATTCATAATGGCCATTTTGAGATTTTCTTCAGCTGGAAGTCTTGTGTGTCTATTTTTGTTTTGCTGTTTGTACTTACCTTGTCATATTTATGAAATAATCAATGATCACGAAGAATTCTGCCTATGCTTTTATCTAAGTCTCAGCTTTTAAGTTCAACTCTTTCATCCATTTTGAGTTGTGTTTTTTTGTATAGTGTGAAGCTGAGTTCCAAATGTTTACTTGCATGTGGATATAAGTTGTTCCTGTATCTTTTTTTCCTGGAAATTGTATTTTTTACTCATTGACATGTTTCCACATTTTGTTGACAATGACTGCAAATATTTATGCATATTTCTGGATTTTTATTTATGTTTTCTTAATGTATGTGTTTATTCATGTACTGTTTTAATAATTAGCATTTTATTAATGTATTAATGATTATAAGAACTACATATACATATACATACATGAGTATTTTATTCAAGGATAACAAAGGTTATTATTTTCTGTTGCTTCCAGCAGTTAAGTCACTTGCAGATTGGTCTGGTTTTTTTGTTTGTTTGTTTGTTTTTTACTTTCCTCTTCCTCCTCCCTCTCCTCCATCTCCTCCTCCTTCTCTTCCTCTTTTTCTTCCTTCTCCTCCTCCTCCTCCTCTTTCTTCTCCTATTTCTTCTTTTGAGACATGGTTTCATAAAATAGCCTAGACTGGCCTGCAATTCATTGTGTAGCCCAGGTTGGCCTTGAATCCCCAGGAATCCTCCTGCTTTTTCCTCCTGAGGGCTGGAATTACAAANACAAGTGACAGTGCCATCTTATGAAGTGTGTTTGCAATACTGCTAGAGGATCATGAATCTGGTTTTAAACCAGAGAAAACTTGAGCTGAGCGTTTGCAATCTAGTTCCTTCATTTTAGAAACCAACAAAAACAAATAAGCAGCACAAATTCGTGAACACATACTCAGGCACACTCAGTACTCAGCAGGTGGGCTAAGTGACTTGCAAGAGGTTATACAATCAAGGATGAGAGACTAGAACCCAGTTCTTCATTTGCTTTATGTAGTGCAGTGGTGTTTGTTTCTGATTTTGATTGTTAGTAAATTGCTATACTATTTCACATGCAAAATGCTGCACAAGCTAAACTAGCTTGAACACTACATTTTCCAATTTATTCTTGCCTCTTGTTTAGGAAATAAGCTGCCCTATTAGGATGCAGAAAGGTAACCCCACAAGAATAAAACATGGGATCCTTAAAAGCACTTGCTATATTATTTTTGTAAATTAGTCTTGAGTGTTTAAAACTATAATGAAACGTGTTTCATATTTCTATTACCCTCACAAGATCTCTTAATATTTTGTTATTCCCTGAGCATCATAATAACATTAAAATGAAAATAGTAATAATGGCCATTTAAGGCACTTTGAAACCATTTTCTCTAATCTAATCTCTACATACCTGCAAGGCAAATATTCTTATGCCCATTTTACAGTCCAGGAAGCTAAAATTGAATGACTTAAATATGTGCCTTTTTCAAAAATCAATCCAAAACAGAAGGAAATAGTATTCAAATGTTAGTATNCAGGACTGCAATCAAGAGCTGTTCTGTTTATAACCATGGAGCTTAACTAAGACATTTGAGACCAAAACCCTGCGAAGGAACAGAGGAGAGTGGTGATGTTAGAAGACTCAGGAAGCTTCGGGAACAGCACATGGACAGACATCACTAGTGGACCACAGAGCTCCAGGCAGGGCACTTAGAGACAGCACAGAAGCTGGCCATGTCACAGTGCCGGATAGAGACACAGGACAAACCCAAGCCCCATGCAGGACTGAAACTGACATCTCAGCTGGGCTACCAAACAAACTCACCTTGTGGACTTTTTAACAGCATGGCTTACTCCTTTGATCTTGTCCTAGTACGCCTCTGTGAAAGAAAAGCACCTCCCTGACTTCTTGCTGGCATGGGTGCTCTTAGTGGTGAGAAAGAGTAGAAGTAGATCTCAGAGACACCACATCGCTGTGCACTTCTCCACCGTGTGCTGCCATCCAGAGGACTGCAGCCACACAGGCAGCTTTTAAGTGCAAGGAAGCCATGGCCAGAATCTGGAGCTATGGCTCTAGCCTGGGCTACCCTGCAGGGCACCATCTCAAGAGCTGGCCCCACCTAATCTTTCACAGTCCTCAGACTTCAGACCCTACCCCGTCCATCTCAGAGACATCATCAGGATCAAATTAGATAACAAAGTCATTGCAGGTGAAAGATTGCTTCCAGCTTTGAGAAGGATGGCAGACAAAGGCTTGCCTGCCAAGGCTGACTATGGAGAAGTAGCAGTCACCATGCATGTTGCCTTTTTCTGAGTTGGCCCTCACCTGAGATGGGCTATGTGGTGGGATGGGCAGGATCCAGAGGCCTGCCCACTGTCCACTGTCCTCTCTAGAAAGACTCCCTGAAAGACATAAGGAGACCTGATGACTGCTCTATGCACACGGGTGAGGTCTGCCTGTGCATTGGCTTAGGTGCAAAGCTAAGTTGAAGAGGAAGATCTAATAGACATGCCTAGGGTACTTCCTGACATAGTCAGAGCAGGTGTGCATATAAGACAATTATATGTGTGGAAATACCCACACGTGAGTACNTACTATATTTATAACAATATTATTTGTAGATATAATCTTATACCTACACTCTATTATTTATGTTATTAAATACTATATTATAGTTATATAGATCACATTACAAAACTATACTTATTATGTGACTTATTATATACAATTTATCACATTTATTAATTTACTTAGTTATTGAATACATTTAACTTAATTAAGTGTAAGTAAATCTTCCCCTGCCAGCAATGCAAGGCAAATTTCATGTACAAACCCTGAGGTATAGTGACTGGAACTGAGATTTGGAAAATGATCAATAGGAATGGCTGAAACTGTCTCTTTATTTCTAAATGGTACCAATGACATCCACAGTGGACACAGGAAAGAATAACTGCAGTTTGCATTTGATAAGAACTGGCATATTTCCAAGCACTGTGCTNGTGTACTGTGTAAAGTCATGTTTACTCCTTACAACAATCAGGCAAGGCACATTTTGTCAGCTTTGTTTTACAGATGGTGAGCTAGGATCCAGGAAGAGATAAGTGAACGTTGCCCAGGGCATGGGGAGGTGCTGGACTCCAGAATCCAACTGAGGGACATACAACCTCTTATAATTATATCTTCCTTATCGTGGCCACTGTTTGTGGGGTGAGGATAACAGATGCAGAAACTCACAGGTCCATCNCTGTTGGCTTTGTACAAAGGAAGCCCTGCGTTCAGGAAAGCCTTTTCTAACTCAAGCTTGCTCTCTCACAAGAACACAATGACCTACAAAATGTAGGCACTTATTCAACAAGTTTTCATTATGTGTTAAGCACAGTTCTAAGTACGGGGTCCATTGTGCTTTACAAAGTTTATACTTAAAGTCTACTGCAGAAACAAACAAAACATGTCTTGTCAATGACCACAAAAGCACAAAACTGTGAGTATCATAGAGGAAAATGTGAGTGTTAAGAAGATTCCAGAACAAAAGGGCCTCAATTAGACAAGCGTTTGGGAGAGAGCTGGAGTCATTAGCAAAGACTCTGTTAAAACTGATCCCAGGAGGAAAACTGACACCAGTAGAGGAAGGTCTTGAGCATTTTAAGGAGAGAAAAGAACAAATGTCAGATCACTAGGATAAGATACACTTGAAACATTTTATAAAAAATATTCCACTTGAAAACCTATTCATCTACATGTTATATTCTAAGGGAGGTGTCAGTACATAGCAGACATTGTGTTGTGTAAGAGCAGCACAAGGACAGGTGTAAGAGACCCTGGCCGTGAAACAGTTCAGTTGCAAAGGTAAGCAGTATGATAAAGAATGAAGTGTCTGAGGGCCCCCAGGCGGTAGGATCAGGATCCGTCCCTGGTGCAGGGGCTGACTTTTTGGAGCCCAGTGCCTGAGGTGGGACACCTGGCACAGTCTTGGCCCAGGGAGAAGGGTCTTGTCCTACCTTGGCTGAGAGTGCCAGACTCTGGGGACTCACCATGGGACCTGTCTCTTATACACATCTAGATGTGTATAAGAGACAGGTAGGGGCGGGAGGAGGGAGAAGAGGGGGATCTGAGGTTGGTATGTAAAAGGAGTGGAAGATCTTTTTAATTAAAAAAATAAAATAAAAAGAATGCCTTGGGAGGAAGAGAGAAACTCGAGCGTCATAAAGGAATTGCTATCTTAGTTAAGTCCTGGGGCACAGAGACAGGACTGTATTTCACAGCCAGAGGGAAGAGTGTGTGAAAAGGCACAGAGAGTGACACAGCCCCAGAGATACACACTAGTAAGGAGGCTGGCTGTGGTTAGGCTATGGACAAACTGACTGAAGCTGGTCCAATGGGGTATATATTGGAAGATTTGGACAGAAACAAGGAATTTATAATAACTGTGGTGAGCATATAGAGTTTGCTATACAGAGTAGTAATAAGTAGAACATGACTAGACTTTTGTAATACTTCAAGCAACAGAAGATGAGATTGTCAGCTAAGTCCATGGTGGTGGGGTTGAAAATGAATGACCAGATTCTAAATGCCATTTGAAGTATCTAAAGCAGGTTGCCATGAAGTAGGTACAGAGATTGGGTATATATTTCATGGCAGCCTGGAGCCCAATGATATTTTGGAAATCCACCTGTTCCCCAGGACACTTGATTGCAGTCTGTTAAACACTGTCTTCTTACAAATAATATTAACACATAAATAGTTCATGGCCATTACAGATGTGTGTTGAGCAGTCTGCAATCTTGTATGAATGTCCTGTTGTCATCCCCCTTATCAGTTATTTTTCTTGACATTGCCAGAAGTAACTTAAAGGACATGGAATATATTTTGGCTCAAGCATGTGTATCTAATGGGCCACATGTGCCCCAGGGTAGCTGTGAACGCTGCCCAACCCAAAATCACAAATGTACTTAAAACATGAGATTTTTTTTTTAATGATGTTTCTGTAGCTTGACTACACAGCTCTTCAGGGGGAACTATGTAGATGACAGCATTTTTGTCAGAATGTCAACAGCTTGGAATTGCCTGAAAGGTATAATCCATCATGGAGAGGAAGACAAAGTGGCTGGGGCAGCTTGGTCCATGGAGGTGGACAGAAAGAAGAGACTTCATGCTGGAAACAGGGGTGGGCTTTAGCCCACAAGACCAGCCTTGATGGTCTATATCTGCCTACCAGGATTTATGTCCCAGAGGTTATACAGCCTCCTCAAACAGTGCCATCATCCTGAGACCAAGTGTTCAAACACATGTGCCTATGGAAAATTTTCACATTTAAACCATAACACTCAGAGTCAGTGAAAATAAACCAGAGCCCTGGTCTACCATTAGGGAAGACCAAAAGCATTTATAGGTAGGACTTGAAAACATTGTATTTGTAATCTCTTAGTTACAGTCCACTGGCCTACCATTTTCTTTGTGCAGCCTGGGCATTTCCAGTTAAGATTGTTATTCATTTATTTTGTGTCTCTTTGATTATTTATCAACACTAGTATGATATGTATACTCACTTGTCATAGATCTTTATTGTCATTGAACATGGATCTGTTCTCTAAATGTGGAGAAGCATAGGAAATTATTTCCAAGTGACCTTTTTATTAANTATCTTCAAAACGTTATCATGGGAGCAACAACAGAACTTCATGATATTACTAAGATCAATTCAGATTAAAAATTATATTACAACCCCTTTGGCAAGCAACATGCATGGGCTTGGAGCAACAAAAACAGCTAAGATGGCCTCAGGCTGCCAAAGGTTTGCAGTAAGCTGGAGACGCTACCTTGAGTAAGACAGAGAAGTTGTTCGCTGTAGAAAGGGCTGTGAGGAACCATAGCCAAAAAAGGATGCAAAACAAAGAAAACCAAAGACCAAGGGTTTATGGATATATTGCATTTGGAAAATTAATAATATTAAACCAAGAGAAAATACAATATAAACCTATATAATCTGGGATAACTTACTGAACTCCCCTTATGCCTCAGTTCTTCCTTTTATTCTAGTTATTTCATCATTTTCAGGAGCCCATGAGACCATTCATGTGCAAAGCCATTTAAATAAATAGTTAGACACTAATGTTGGCTACCAAGGGCTTCATCACTGAGACCCAAAGGGACTTTCTTCCTTCCAAACCATTTCACTACCTGTCTTATTGAGTATTTATGTGCCTGGAATGGAGTTTATCATTCTTCCTTAGAGAAAATGACAGAGTCCTCCTGAGTTACTGGGAATGACAGATAGTGCTGCCTGGAAGAGTGGGGATGTCTAGCTTGTCTTGGCCATCCTCTCCAGGCAGCTTATTCCTAATGAGTGACATTGACTAGACACCTGGAGAATGCAGAGATCCACATCCACACTAAGTTACCACCCAGTCTTCCTAGTTCCCTTTTCCCTGTTCTATTTAAACTAGCACAAGAAACAGCATGGCAGTAAAAATGGCACCTCTATAGTGGGTNCTGTACTGGGACTTCCAGTCCAAGGTATCCTGGTTGTAACTTAAGTCACTGCACATGAATACAACCATGCTTGCCTAGGCTGGGTCTGTATTCCTTCCAGAGAGACTCCAGGTCTTCATAAAGAGGCCTTAAGATGGCCTAGCACTTCTGTCTAAAGCAGATATTATTTTGAGAATATTTGGAAGCTGCACCAAAGTTGTTGCTTTATAGGAATGAGAAAACATGTATTGACATTTCTATGCCCAGACCTATTTTTTTAACAAGCTAGAAAATACTGAAAAACAGGTAGAGCCATTTTCTCCAGAGTATACAGTACAGTTTGAAAGTATACTGTGTTTTTTTTTTTCTGTGTGTATTTTGGTAAAATATGTGCACTGAAATTTCAGGGCAATTCCTAATGCAGAAATAACCCCCAATATGGCAGATTTATAAGCTAGGCAATTTTTATTTATTTGCTAATGTGGATTCCCTCAAGAGCTCAAATGTTCCGCTGGTTACTTATGGCTTCTCCTTGAAAAGTCACACCTGTGAGGTCTCAGCAACGTGAAACTGCAGGCTGCAGTGTTGTCAGAACTCAACATTGGCTGTAATTCTCTTCTGCCAATGACTTGGGTGGTTTGGAATCTACCAGCACTTCAGCTGTTTGTTTGATAATTAATAATTCATAATTAAAGTGGCAATACAAATAAATCCACATGACTATAGGCTTGGCACCTTTTTTTCTGTAATCTTTCATTCAATTCTGATGATCTGAAAAAATTTTAAAAAAATGGGAAGGAAGCTGAAAGCTTACATTCCAAGCTTTGCCTCCCTTGGCACTGGAATTCTGTTCAGACTGTGATCTGAATCCTCTTGTCAGATAGGAGTTCAGTACGTGCCTCTGATAGCCTCCAAGTCCAAGATGCAGGAGTCCCGCCTTCCTCATTCACTTGGTCCCCAGGGAAAGAGACAGGGTGCTATGGTAGCTGCAATGCAGCATGGTTCATCATCTTCCTGAGGTAGGCTTGGATGAGGTGACACAGAAAAGATGCTTCAGTATTGGGGACATGGGAAGGGGGACAACAGAAGGAAGGTGACATTTGAGTGATTCTCTAAAGATGAGCCAAGCCTTTACAGGAAAAAGATGAAGAAGAGGGAGGGACAGCAAAGACTTCTNGGTACCTGGGCCCTGACATGATCCAAGGGCACAGGGATCTGCATGATGTAATCCAAGAGCATGGGGGTCTGCAGTGTGCTCTGTGAGTGGCAGCTGTCTATAGATAAGGGGCTGTAGTCAGTCCTCAGAGGCCCCGTTTATACANCGGAACTTGTGTGTTATAGCTAGGACACCATAGAGAGCTGCAAGAGTCAGTAGAAGAGCAGACTGATTACNTTATTGCTTCAAAGGGTCATGCTGTCTACATGGAGAGGGTAGATAAGATGGACTTAAAGATGCTAAGGAACCAATCACAAAGTTCCAGGTGAGAGTCTATTGTAGTTCTCTATTGAGAATTAGTGAAAAACCCAAGCAGAAATGCTGACGAGAAGATTTGAGGGGGGAAGCTAGGTATTTTCCTATCCTGAGGTTTTAGTGAAGTTGATAATTAAGGCCAGAAGTTCAACCAAGGTGGGTTGTAAGATAAGGAATCATATTATGCTTGAAGTGCCTGAGATCCATGGACATTGTCCTAGTACTAAAGAGGAAAACAATTGTGCAATCTTATTGTCACTTTTTTTGGAATCAGCAGCAGCATTGNGGCTGCCATAGCAACCAATACTTATCCAGTGCTTATTTTACGTCAAACACTCTGATAAGACAGCACTTAAAATCATGCAGCAAAGAGGTTAGTGCCTCCCAGTTCACAGGTGAGGCACCAAAGTTCAAACAGTAGAGAGCAAATTACTAATTAAGATCACACAGTAGGTGAGAAACTGCACTCCAGAGCCCTACCTCTAACTGATGGAATNCCATGGCACCAAAAATTATCCACTTCATGGTACAGATATGTCCTGGCTTACTGTGGGTCTTAAAATTTTCCAGTTTTTGAAACAATGTAAAAGTATTTCTCATATCATAGAAATCTTGATCTAAATCTTGGTTTAAATTTTGGTCTTTCCAAGGCTGGTTTTATGTAGTATGCAACTCTTTCACTGTGCTGGACAGTGGCAGTGAACCATTGCTCCAGTTTAAACACATGATCAAGAAGGAAACCAAACCACCATCTTCCATGTTGTGTGGGATTGCGAAGCGATGATGCTCAGTAAGTTTTGTACCATTAATGCATTTTGAACTTAATGATGTTTTCAACTTAGAGTGTGTTTATTGGTCATAACCCCAACATAAACCAAGGAACATCCATACAATGAAAGGTGACAATAGTAATGGAGAGTGTAATGCTTGCTTTGTTGGTCTCAACGAGAAGACAATTAACTGTAATCAAGANAGCAAGAGAAAGATTCAGAGTTTTTAAAGGATAGGCAAGAATTTGGAGATTAAGGAATGAGAAGAATATGAAGATGGGATGGTAATAATGGAACAAAGGGGTTAAATGGAATGAAGAAGAAACGACAGGGTAGAAGTGAGAGGTACGGGGATGGGTAATTAACACTTAAGATGTTTGAAAATACCATATAGAACCTCACTACTGTAGAAGTTTTCCAAAATCTATACATGTACATATAGAAAAGGAGTTTAAATGGAATTATCCTATAATGGCAGGACAATGCCTCTCTCAGGCACCATAGGCTGCCAAATAAAAAACTAAGTACCAGGTACAGGTTACCTCTTTTTGAGTTGTTGATCATTGCGGTCACAGACCCCTCCCTCCATAAAAGTACTACAGGCTCTTGCTGTTGCTCTTGGCTATCCTCCAGAACTGCATGGTATGACTCTATTGATGAAGATGCTACATGTCTGGGTCACAGACCATAGAGAAATCCAGCTAGCACTTACCTGGAAGTTTCATCCCTATTGGCTAACTTTCATAGTGCTGGAAGGCTCTGTTCTCAATTCCAAGGGAGAAGAGTATTTAATACCTCTTACCCCATTGAGAAACCTGTGAGCTACCGTAACTGACCTAGCAAGATATGCTCACTGGTGCAATAGTTGCACAAAAGTTTTGGGAGCAACCATCCACTTTCTGATTGCATTGGAAGCCTGATTCACTTGACANAATTCATGTCTGGTACTGTTTTGTTAGCTGGAGTAAAACATCTGTGGCAGGCTAGGTCATAGGCAGTGGAGGAGACCCTAATGCTAGTATTCTACGAAATGGACATAGTGTTAAAGTGGTCCCTAAGTTCTTATCTTAGTATCCATAGATTAGTGGATCTCTCAACTCTCATTAGAGGAGCTTCTTTGAGCAGAAGATAAATAACACAGTAGTAAANATAGAGACCCACAACTGATAAATATGCAGAGAATGTGAGACTCTTGGGTGCTCAACTCTGAGGTATTTATGTCATAACTTGTCTCCCAAGGCTCAGGGATCATCATAAAAGAGGGGGTGATTATACTGTATGAGCCAAAGGCAGTGAATGACTACAGGCAAACAGTTTACCACACACAACAAGACACGTGAACCAAAAGCCGCTGAAGTCCTACCACTAGTTCAGAAGATATTGGCAATTGACAGCAGCTAAGGGAGGGAGAATATGATTGCTTCAAGAATGTAGCCNCCAAATTGCTATCCATACCCCCATAGATGATCCTACACCCATCCATGGACAGTACTAAACACACTCAGGAGGTTATAAAATGACAGAGAGAGCATGTGAAGTCACAAGGGAAAGTAGTGGGGGAGTAGGGGATAAATTAGAGGAGCAAGTGGGGCGTATGTTTGATCAAAACACATTAAATGCATGTATGAAGGTCTCGAACCAGAAAACAAAAGGTTAAAAAAAAAGTAGCAAAATTTGAAGCTGAGTGGTAGTGGTGTATGCCTTTAATCCCAGCACTTGGGAGACAGAGGCAGGTGGGTCACTGTGAGTTCTAGGCCAGCCTGGCCTACANAGTGAGTTCTAGGACAGCTGGGACTGTTAAACAGAGAAAACTTGTCTCAGAAAAAATTAAAAAAAAATTGAATGGGCTTTGAAGGTCAGATGGATCAATGGAAAGTTTCTGGTTTTGGAGGTTGCCTATTTTTTTTGTGTGTGTGTGAATATTTTTTGTTTGTATGAACTGCATGCTCAATTACTCGTTTTAATTCTTAGTATCCTGCACAANTTCCAATATTTACTAAAAGTTCTGTGGATTTGTTGCACTGGATTTATATAGGCTTAAAATAAACAACCACTAAACACNGATAATAAAATAAAATAAACATNAAAAAGTTGAAAAGAATTCTGGGAAGAAATACTGTGTTCAATCTCAAAGCTTTAGAAAGGGTCTGAATGCTTGGGACATGGTAATTAGCCAATGTGTTTGGCTTTTGCAGTGTGATAGTGGGTATAATCTGTGACTGGGAACCTCCTGTCATCTGTGTAAATAAGGAAGGAGCCTGTGGACAGAGAAGGACTCTTCCAGGTCCCTGTGTTTTATCTCTGACTTTCCTCTAATTAAATAAGTGGTTATACCCTTGTCTTCAGATCCTCTGCCAATACCACCACCATACCTACACCTACCAGCTACTTCAACAGGGCATAACAATGAGTTTNTTCTGTTAGAGACATTCTATAAATGGTGTCACTGGCCAGATCTTTGCCAAGATGAGCAAAATGATATTTATGGTACAAATACATAATATGATATATGCATATTTATAGGCTGACAGCTCCTTTTAAGTGCAAGGAATCATTCTCAATTTTTTTCTCTTCTCTCTTGTGTTTCTTTGTAGTTCCTCCCCAGATAATGAACATCTCTTCAGACATTACTGTGAATGAAGGAAGCAGTGTGACTCTGTTATGTCTTGCAATCGGCAGACCAGAACCGACGGTAACATGGAGACACCTGTCAGTCAAGGGTAAGGTATTCATTCACCATGCCAAGTTTTGAGAGTGTATATTAAAGGCCTGCTTGGTGCTCATGCCAAAGGAACACCAGCAACCAGAAAACAGCCTTGTATGTGAATGCAGCAACTCAGCATCTCAAAAGCAACCCGTTCTATGTGTCTGCTGCTGAGCACCAGGTTCCAGGAAAAGAGTTTGTAGAAGAAATTTACCGAAATTATTTTCTCAGTTCTTCCCATGACTTAGAAAGCCTTTGACTCCAAACTGAAAGGAAGAGTGGATGAGTAGCTTTCGTTGACCATAGTAACTTGTATGGAGAGGGGTGTGTCCTTTCTTGTAGTGGAGGGTGAGGTTGATAGCATGCCCTTGGGAATTTTGGCACTGCCANANGTGATGTAGAAAAAGGACCTCCTGCTTCAATACTTTCAGGACAGTTGTGCAGAACCATACCTGTGGATCTGAACACACAGAGTTCACCGTGAGAGGAAGAAGGGCAGTAGGAGTAGGAGATTACACTAGGCATGACCTTGCTCGGTACTCAGGAGTTGGTAACAAAGCATCAGTTACCATCATCTCTGACTTAGTAGGAAGGAAATCAAAAGAACTTGGGTCTTTACCTCCATGAAAATAAAACTTGCTCCAACTTGAACTTTCAAGGATGGGCACAGAGCCATCTGATATATTACACTCTTGCCAGAAACTGTGATTGATTCTAGAGAATATACAAGAATCAAGTGCTCCCTCAGGCNTTGGAAAACCCAAACGTGAAACCAGTGAATAGGAAAATACACATATGTCTACGTGTAATGTAAAAATAATGTACATCAAAAAGAAAGCAGAGAAGTAAATCCTCATAACCTTGAGAAAGGCAGAGATCCCGANAACACAAAAAGCCCTCTCTGAGAAGGAAAGAAAAATGACAGACTTGCTTGAGTTTCCCANGGCACTGTCTTAGCCAAGTGTGAAAAACTTCATGACTTAAATGGAAATGTGTTTCCTCACACTGTTGGAGGCTGTGTGGCAAAGGTCAAGGTGTGGCCAGGCTGCTTCCTTTCCTTGGTTGATTCCTTCTACCTTTTTTTGCTAGCTTCTGGTGATTTTCTATCAGTCTTGGGTATGCCTTTTGTCAATGTGTCACTTTGATTTCTGCCTTCATCCTCAGTAGCATTCTCCATATGAGTGAGCGCAAATTTCCCATTTCTATAAGGAAGTAAGGGATCATAGTAATTACATCTTCTTGTTTGTTTGTTTGTTTTTTACTTTATTGCCTCTATAAAGACCCTATTTCCATTAAAACATCTTTAGAAACCAATGAAAAGTCACATCTCTGAAAAAGATTATACTTATTTCTGACAAAAAAATGGCATCAACTACATATGAGAATTTATAGCATGCAACCCTAACAGCCCACCTAAAAATGATGAAAATAGGCATATGAAAGCAAACAAAGTACATGAAAACATACTNAACACCATTGTCATAGAAATGACAATCGAAGCACAGTGAGATATCGCTATGGATGGAGCCACTATAAAGTCTAAAATTAAATAGACTGATAACGTCAAGTGATGGTGAGACAGTGAGCCACTGCAGCTCACCCTCATCAACTCCAGACTGTGACACTGAGTAAGCACTATGGAAGGAAATTTGGCATTTTACTGTAAAGTGAAACATAGANTTAACATATACCTAAAGTACGTACCCACAAATATACACTGCATGTGTTCATTTCATTCACAACAGTTTAAACTAGAAGTAGATCACATGCACACTAACAGCAAGTGAATAAATATAAACAATAGAACAATGCTGAACAATCAAAAGAGTCAACCACTGATTCACATGACGCGGGGAATGAATCTCCAAATCACACTGAAAAAGACAGATGTAACTACACGCACACAGACACACACATACACACAAACACATACACACACACGCACACACACACGCACGCGCACACACACACACATACACACACACATGCACACACACACCCCAGATGATTTCCTTTAAATAGACAAGTTCTAGACCAGGAAACACTAATCCACAGTGATAAAAGCCAGATCGTCAGTTACCTAAAGAGGACTTTGGGTAACACTGACGTCAAAGCTGTGTAGGAAAGAGGGTGTGTGAGATGGGGGGGTGCCTCTGTATCTTGAATGAAATGATAGCTATAATAGTTTTACATAAGTCAAAATNAATACAACTTTACACTAAAAATAAGTGCAGCAGACTGAGTATAAATTAGATTCTAATAAATTTTGAAGTATGTAGACATATAAGAAATAATGTCCTGATGTCTTTTCCTAATTTAGGACATCAGTCATCTCAATAACTCCAAAGGAGCAATGATTTGTTATTGGAAACATCACCTAAGCAGTGGCCATTTTCTTCCTCACAAACTAAGAACATTCATTTTCATCCCTGTCTATTTCTAGGGAAAGATAGTGCTAATAAAACTGCTTAACACTTTTCAAAAAGACTACAGATATTGAAACCTAAAATTTTAATATTATAACATCAACAAGAACATTAAAACACTCACAGTGGGCATTGCAGAGCTCAGCTTTGATCTAAGTGCAGCCATAGTGCAAGTTTCTAAAANCAGGAGCCCCAGGTGACTTTTGTCTAAAACCAGAGAGAATTTAGGCTTTATGTGATCGACAAGAATATGTCTAACCAGGAGACCAATTTTTATGCATTTGGTCAAGTTGAATGTATTTATAAATGCTTTAAATCCCAGAATATACTTATTTGATCCCAACTATATAGTTCTCGAAGCCTGGAAACATTGTAAAAAGAATTTTGACTTTGTGTAAGTGTTTTGAAGCAATTCTTTCTAATGGTACACTGGTAAGAGTTCCCCTTTTAAAGAAGAGAGATTCATTCATCTCCCAACCTTTCATATAGAGTAATAGTTGCAATTCAGCGTTAGAAAAAAAAGCCAGCAAATTCTAAATTTAAATGTTGCCCGTGCTCTTTCAGTCTCCAGGACTGCACTCCACTGCAAGCCGGGCTTTGTCTCCAGGCTCCNGGTTCCCCAGCTTTCCTGGCTGCCATTGTCTTTGCTTATCTGCTTGTAATGACATTTAAACATTTCAACTCAAGGCATTGTTTCTCAAGTTTAAAAAGACCTGGAGAGTTTGCAGGTTTGAAATCTGCATCTGCTGGGTGGACCCAAGTGTTTTCTCTGTTCAAAAAGATGTTGAACTCTACTCAAAGTTAGGAAGTTGTTCTAAAGAGGACCATCCAATACAATGTGAACACCAAACAGCATTTTGAGGCGGGGGAAATATTGGTTAGTTGAGAATGGAAGAATAAGAAATAAAGGTTACAGTGATGTTTCTTTTGCCATTCCAATGGTGTTATACATGAGGATTAAGCTCACTGGACAGCTCTGTTCCCAAAAGATTGATTCAGTTTCTGAAATACATGCCTTAAATTGTGGACTTAGGTAATTGGAATAAATAAACAAAACATTTGCTTAGGAAAAATATTCCAATGAACAAATGATTGAAAATCAAGAATAATATTCACACTTAGGTTTTAATATGCAGTTCTAAGAGAGAATGTATCTTAGTGGTGGAGTGTGTGCCTAGCATGACCAAGGACCTGGGTTTGAAACCCAAAGTCATAAAATGGCAGTCTGAGTATATGCAGCCAATTCCTAGAAATCACAGAAAGAAGTTAGAGTAAGTGAATGTGTGCATCCATTGCCATGTGGGAGACTAGTAACATTAAACATTGATATGCTCAAAAAAATAAGAATCTCTGAAATTAAAAAAAAACTTATAATGAAGGAAAAATTACAAAAAAAGCATAGAGATCAAAGTACAAGAATGATGATATTACTACACAAAATTATAGTTGGACAATGAAGGGTTGCAGGCAGAGATGTGGTGGTAAATATTTGTTTAAAATTGNCTGTTAGTGAGATGGGAGGAGGGAACCTTGAATATTGTTACCCAGTTCTCTCGGTGTAAATATCCTGCATATTGGCACATTCCTGGGAGTCCTTCTGTAGCAACTTTTCATTTCCAGTTCATTTGCTCATCAAAACCCACAACTACACCTAAGTAAGTCCTCAGTCCAAAAAGAGCTACAGGGGTTGAAGAATCCACAAAATGCCAGATGTGGTCTAAAGATACCCAGCTTCTCTAATCTCTAGACTGAGTGAAGAGCTGAAGACCCCCTGACCTGTTTCCTCTGCAGCATTAAAAGTATACCTGAATTCCCCAGAGGTAGCATTCCAGAAGACCAGGCCAACACTTCCCAGAAAAGCTGGACATTTCACAGGATCATGATGAAGTGCTGTGACATCTCTAGGAAAGATGATCTGTAGAAGTCCATTTAGGTTTTCACAGTTGACATGTCAATCACTGAGCATATGACTACATAGCTTTAGATGTAGAAAGTTATTCTTAATNGTTTCAGTAGCAGATAATGGTTTACTAATAAACTATATTCTTATGAATGTAATAGAGAATATGCACTTGCCCAATGGGCTTTACACACATGCAGTTCTGTTGCAAGGTAACCTGCAGCTCAGGACTAGAACAAAAATTCACAGGTTTCTGTCTCTGATTTGAGTTCTGCAGAATAGGGTAGACATGTTTTGAAACAGGTAAGTAGAGTGGATGAGCAAATGACCNGTGTGTTTGCAGCACACTGGGAATGAGCTGGGTTTCAGGAATTATTTTCTGATCCCTTCCTGCAGAAAAGGAGAAGAGTAATTGGATCAGCAGAAGCAGGGGATAGCTCTTCTGTGTGCAAGGGTGACATGAATACAAAGGTGCAGGGATGGGAACAGAGAGAGTCTAGAAAGACTTGCTCTTCTACACAGGGCTGGGTTTCTTTCTTTCTCCTAATACTATAGCAATCCACTCTAATGCCTCACACCTGGCCGATGTCTAATGACATATTTGGGAAGGCCAGATGTTTGGGGAACATAATGAAGTCTTCTCTCCTATCTCCCTCCACTGAGATTTGAAGATGACAGCCATTCACCTGTGAGTGAGTTGCTCACACAATCTACTCATACAAGGTAATACCTTGGGGAGCTGGTGAATGAATTATTTTTGCAGAGTTTTCTAGGTAACTGAAGCTGACTCCCTTATGCATCGACTTGAGTCATTTTAATGGAAGCACTTTTTTAAAATGCAGCAGACTCTCTTCTGATTCTTCAGTCTGATTCTTCATGCCATTTAGCCTCATCTTTATAGTGTAGCAACCGCACTACACATTGCAGTTGTTTGTAACNGGGCACTTGGGGACTAGAGTAACTAGGAACATAGCCTTTAGACACTGTTGAAATCCTCGTGTCTGGTGTCCATTGTTCCCCGCTCTTCCTTTCTCCATCCCAATCACACTATAAATTGTCAATGTGCCTACCTCTCAGCTCCTGCCTTTCTTCTGACTGTTTGCTTCTAATTTGTGACAATGAAGAATCTACATAACCCAATGGATTAAGCCAGAGTAAGAACTGAAAGGAAGGGGCCTCAGCTCTCATGGAGGTGATGAGGTACTCGAATGGTCATGAGGAAGAAGTAGAGTTTCGTATTGTTTTACCACATGAAGTTGCTAGATACATGTGGTGAGCTAATGCTAGCAAAACCATCATCCATGTTTCTCATTTGTTTGGTAATTCTATCTTCTGTACTCCCTATTTAATACTGAGGCTGGGAAGTGTACAGAACTATGCCTGTTTCAACCATAGTCTTTATTTGTTGCTCTATAATTCTCAGGGAGAAGGTCTTAAACAACTTACCAATTCCTTATCACCCCAAATATATATAGGAGCAAACCTCTTTCAGATGGTGTGTTATCTCACTGGATGTATGTGGACTTCAGTCATTTAGACTTGAGCTTGAGATCTCAGCTTAGCTCTTAACAAACTCAGTAAGATTAGAAACATCCCTTCATCCATCTCCCTGATCCTCAGTTTCTTGTCTGGTAGAATGGGACTCTGTATGTAAATCTCATCAGATAACATTTGAGATGCAAATAAACAGAGAAGGGCAAGCACCCATTACTGTGGAACATGGATGTGCACCTCTTTCTTTTATGAGACTGTTGTTCTGTGTATTTGTCAAATGCAATCTTAAAAACCTGTATGTAGCCTATATATAACCTGGGAACTGGCTATCACGGTGTCATGTTGGAAGTTCATTGTGTTACTAAGGAAATGGAATCCCCTTCAACAAGTTTTTAGTCTTGTTAACAAAAGAATTTTAAAATAAATTCAAAACAAAACTCCAGAAGTATTTTATTCATTTGAAAGAAAAATGACCAAGCAGGCAAGCTGTAAAAGATGGCAGCTGCTACAAGAGGGAGATGGATGAGAGGAAAAGTGGTACCATGCCTTTTGAGTTAGTGTCCATTAGAGAAGGCAGGCTCAGCAATAGATCCCAGCAAGCAGTTGTGTACCCAAGGGGAAGGGCTTCAGAGAAACAGTGAGAAATCCTGGGGGTCAGGAAAAGAATGCCTTGTCTTTTGACCAGTATTGGAAAAAGAAATAGAAAAAAAAGGGAAAGTTATCCTCTTTGAGCTGCAATTCAGAAAAGTGGGTCTGCTTAGTAGCTCTGGTACAAGTTCTATAAACACCTACATTGGGGAGGGGCTTAGTACAAGGAAAACTATATTATCTCAATAAGGGATAATTATTCCTCCCACCTCCCTAGCATGTTTTCAGGTAAACCCGCTTTCCTGAGTGTATGGACTTAGGNTCAGATGATTGAAAGGCCCAGCTAAAACCCTCAAGGGAGTAGCCAATAGTATGTAATATTCTAATCTTTAGGGCAGGCCAGAATGTCATTTCTCCACCCAGGGCAAGAGGTAAAACTCAAAACATTCTTTTGACCAGAAGGAAGTAGTTCTCCTTTACTGGGACTCAACAAAGCTATTTTAAATATTAAGGAGGGGCAAAGCTGATGTTTCCCATTTGAGTATTGCTGAGGAAATAGAAGACAGAGTCCAAAGCCAACCATGATGGAGGGGTCCAGTGACCTCCAAGGTTGTCCATCCCTATCAAGATACCTAACAACTGGGTCAATCCTAGTCTTGTATTTAACTTATTTAATGTTCCAGTAGTCCTGAGAGAAAAATGTTAATATTTAATATTTAATTTTATTCCCTTATTCATTAATTTAGCCAATCTGGAAATTATACAGACATTTTAACTTGGTGGACAAACTTGGAAACAACTCAAATGCCTTTCACTGAGTGGGTAGCTAAACTGTGGTATACTCACACCATAGCACACACTTAGCACAGAAAAAGAAAGAACCCTTATTCATTCACTTGACAACTTAAAAGNGATGAAAACTGGGTGCTATGTTGAGTAGAAAAAATGGTATATACTGTATTATTGCACTTTCATAATATTTTAAAACAGCAAAAGTATGACAGCAAACTACAGACCAATGTCTGCAAAAGTAAGGACAGAAGGAGAGGGCAATGGGTTGGCAGTGCCGTGATATAGAGCCTATCACATCTCGATTGCTGTGGTAGCCATATGAATCTCTATGCATAATGAAGTGTCCAAGCACATGTAAAATAAGTATACAAAACTGATAAAAATTCATGGAAGTTTCATAGCATCCTTATGGTATACACATATTTTCATATGTGTGTATAGATTTTATTAATATTCATATGCAATTAACATAATATACCATAATATACTCACTTAGTGGTGAGTATATGGAACTTNCCTACTATTCTTACAACTTCTTGTAAATCAATATTAATTTTAAATTTTAAAATAAAACATTACAAAAAAAGAGTAAAATGAAGCCATAGTTTTCCATTAATAATCTACTACTATAAATGCTTATAGAGATGCTTGTAGTTTATATTTCTACGTGCATCATCTTCCATGAGCTTATCACAGTTCTCCAAATGGGTCAGAGAAGGAATACTCTGCCTGCTTCAAGGGTACAGAAACAGACACAAANGGAAAGGCATGACAGGTGATTCCCAGCTGGCTGAGCNGTACATCTATGAAAGGAACCAGCTTTCTGGTTTTTGAATCTGGACCTCTTTGTACTACACAAAAATGGTTCTTATGGCTTCAAACTGGAATGGTGCATTTTAAATCAACTTCTGCTTGTTAGCNGGGGCACCCAAGGGTGCCCACTAGCTTTGAGTGGCATCTGTACTCTCATCCTTTCCTTCCTTCCTCCACACCCCCTTCCAACGTCTAGTCATGTTTCTAGCTCCACATCATGTTGTTCTAACAAAAGCGCTGCCTCCTAATGAAAGCCACGGCCATGCCATTGTCTGTTGATGGTGTCTGTTACTCCTCTGCTTCAATTAAAATAAACCCACTAAGACCTACCAGCCTCGTTTCTCTTCTAAACCACCCCATGTCCAAGTTCCAGCCACTGATAGAAATTGCCTATTAGTTGACCATCCACTCTTGCTACTGCTCCTTTGTCTTTCTGCAAGGCAGCCAGAATCCTTTTTTCTAATCTGGAGTCATGTTTAGAGCCTAATTAATCCCTGGAGTGTGAGAAAGAGGTGTCTGAGATGAGAAATCAAGGTTATACATATCTTGCTCAGTGGAACAGTTATGGGCAAACAAGCTGTTCCTCTCACATTTTTGCAAAGCAAATTTATGTTCGCTAACTTTGGTTCTTATTGTAAATGAGAAGTGTATGAAGGTCTAGCAATGCGCTTTCACCATATGGGTGCCCATATGTTCCCCCCCTTTGCTTGCGTACATTTCGCTTTGGCATGCACATATGCCTGTATTTTTGCAACTTAACAATATTAAAACTAATCCCATTTATGCTCCTTTTGGGTGAGTTGATTGAGTCATAAATTCCAGAGAATCTCTTTCTTGGGATGCTGAAGATCTAATGCCTGAGTAGGGGGAGGGCAGTGTAAGCTATTCTGGCAGCAGAGGCAGTTAGCCTGTGCCCCTACCTTTCTGATGTCCCTGGACATCAGGACCCAGGCTCCCTAGTGGGATACTAACAACCCTAATAGTTGGGAAGGGTGATCAGATAACACCTTGGTGATAACCGACATTCTACCTCCCTAACGAGGAGGAATCTTCAGTAAGAAACAGATGGTAATTTCCCAGGCTTTCCTTTCTGAAGTCCCTGGTGGAGTGACTCCTCTTGGAGCGAGCAATCTTGATGGCTGGAGGTGTAGCGCTGGATCTGTAGTCAGTAGTTTTATTTTTGTATTTCCCACACTGAGCTGAGAAACTATGCTTGTCACAAATGGAGCAGCTGGAAATTCAGCTTGTACTGAAATGATGTTCAGCTTCTTCACCAGGCTCTTTGGAGAATAAATATTAAAAAAATGTATATTAGCATGTATCAGATCGGGTGAAAACCTCAACTAATTCTCTGTAAAATTGGAATTGGCAATGTTGCTGCTGTTTGTTGTCAACTCTTCTTCATCTTTGTTTCTTACTTGCCCATTCACTCACTCATTGGCTTTGTTCACAATATCTACTCTTTCTCACACACAATGGTGTGGAAGGTAAAAGCTCCCATCTTAAGGAGCTGACAGTCTAGACACTCAGTGATCAAGTAAGTCAGCACATGCCATGTCAGTGTGTGGTGATTGGTGTGGACGGGACATAGGAAAGGATGGCCCAGTGCAGGGTAAGTTTTCACCAGGAAGGTGGCATTTGAGGATGAGTGAAAGTCCATTAGGGAGCTTGGCAGGGGGGTGCACACCTTTAACTCCGGCACTCAGAAGGCAGAAGTAGGCAAAGTTGAGTCTCTGTGAGTTGGAGGCCAGCCTGGTCTACAGAGTGAATTCCAAGACAGTCAGAATTGTTAACACAGAGAAACCTTGTCTTGAAAAACCAA
>LZPO01108138.1:39661-49728 GCA_001675575.1 Neotoma lepida | reverse complement strand
CAGGCAGTTGGACCAGTCTAGACCTCCATCCCCTCCTCTATAAGAGGTGTATATTAGTATATGTGTGCGTCAGTCTAATAAGATAAGGCAGTGCTATGTCATCATTGTCATCAACATACTTTAAATGCATGAGTGTGCAACTTTTGACTTCATCTCTCTCCATGTTCACAAAGGTCTTCTGTCAAAAGACAGAAGACAAAAAAGCAAAGCAAAGGTAGAAAGTTACTAATAAGCCTATAATCCCGGCAGTCAAGAGGGCCTTGTCTCAAAAATATAAAATAAAATAAAATTACTCATCATATAATGAACTTGAAACTGTAGAAACAAGGACCAATTTAATTATGGCTTTCCACAAGAAGATGACAATGTAGCAAGGAACAAATAGTGCACGTGTTTACAGGACAATGGCCTGTAATCTAGTAAAAGTGATATAGGATCTCAGAAATACCTCAGCTAACTTGTCTTTCTGAAATGTGGGAGAATCTGGAGTGGCTCCTAGGAAGGCAACTCAAAAAACACATCCAGAGTTTGTCAAAAGAAAGAGCCTAGCGTAAGTGAGGGAGGGGGAACAGGAATATCCAAGGCAGCGGATGGAGATAATTTGATGAACGATGTAAAGAAGAGCAATGGCACATTGTAATTGGTGATATAAAAGTAGTTTAGCATCCTGGGAGCATAGCGTGTGATGCTGTTGTAAGGAGATAGCATCAAGATTACTTGCCACAGCTCTGTTATCACACAGCATTGTAAGAAAACAGGCTTGGTCACACCCACCAGCACCCTAAACTTCCATTCAAAGTGACCCCCAAAGTAACAAACATTTTGAATACCTGTATCTTACCATCAATCCTAGACTAGAATGGCTGACTGATACTCTCTGCCAGTCTTTTCCTGGGTTGCTCACAATATGCAAATNTTTTCTTGTTCCCCTCAACACTTCATGAGAACTCCANGCTGGCTGGATCCCCACTTCCTCGCACTGTGCNCTCATGCTTTAGCAGAAATTGTTTCTCAGATTTCTAATAAAACTCGGTTTGTGGTCTCTTAACTTGGTCATTATTCTGAGTAGCATTAAGCCTNGGAACCAAGAACAATCCTTAGGTATACTTTGTCAGATACTAACATTTACTTCTCCATGGTGGTTATATAAAATAAGGTTTAAGAAATAGATGTACAAAGGAGCTTTGTGGTACACAACCATGATCACAGCTTTTGGGGGGTTGGGACAGGAGGATCAAGAGTTTAAGACCAGCTTGGGCTACATACACAGTAATACCTTACCTCAAAAAAACTAAAAAGAGGAAGCATTGGAAGAGTTGCAAACTAATTCACTTAAGTATAGCATTCATAGNAACAAATTCATAACTCTGTGTAACCACTAACCCAAGATGATACAGCACATTTCCGTTAGCTCAAAATGCTATTTTTTTTATCTTCCCCAAACTTACTTCTACCTCAATTGAGTAAATACCATGTCTGGCTATTGTGTGTAGGCTTTTTGAAGCATGTATTTACCTAGAATGTGTACATATTTCTTAGAGAAAACACATATGGATCTAGAAAATATGTATATAAGCCACAATGCACATATATACATTTAAAAATATATAAAATTTTGTATAACCTTAGCATAAATATATTCAGAATTACNTCATTCAGCTTTAACATTTCTTCCACGTTCTTCTGTGAGATCCCTTTTATTTTTGCCAAAGGATATGATATTATCTAAATATATCAATAGGTGCTTACTCAGGAGTCATTGGATACACACTTGCCTGCTTCTACTCTTTTGACTACTATGTAAAAAGCTGCTAAAAACATGTAGATGCATTTTGTGAACATGAATTTACACTTTCCTGGGGTTAGATCTTGCAGTTGAAATTGGATGGTCGTTCTGTGAGTTTATACTAAATTATACAAGAAACTGGTTGTTCCATCTTATATTCCTACATATTGTATAAGCATTGTGATCATTCTGCATGGCTGTCCATCACAATGGCATTCTCTCTTCCAAATGCCATGTTTTCTAATAGCTATGTAGGGCACGTGTGTTCAATTTTACATTGCACTTCTCTGGGGGTTAATGGTGATTGCACTGTTCCTTGTGCTGATTGGCCATTTAGATGTCTTCTTGTTTGAAATACTGGTTGAAGTGTTTTGACTCTTCTTGATCATGTTATCTTCAAATGACTGAGTTGTAATAGCTATTCTAGGTACATGTCCTATGGGAGATGTGTGTGTGTGTCTGTCTGTGTATGTGGATTAGAGACAGAGAGAGAAAGAGGATTTTTGTTTCAGCCTGCTTGTCTTCTCATTTTCATTAATGATATCTTTCAGAGAATTAAGTTTTTAAATTTTGATAAAATTGAATTTATCAATATTCAATATTATTGTTGTAGTTTTAATAACTTATATTGGATAAAATTATTCAACAAAACACCATACATATTTTCTTCTAAAATGTTTAGAATTTAGCATTTTACTTTAAGTGTAAGGTTTGCATAAATTAATATTTGTGCATGGTATGAAGTAAATGTTCAAAATAATTTCTTCCATATGCCATAAGTCAGCCTAACATCATCTTCTAGGTTTACTCTGTCCTTTTCTATGAATGACCTTGAATTCCTTTTTTTTTAAATCAACCAACCATTGATTTTGTCTTTTTGCTGAGAGTCTATGATTTTTCCTATTAATCTATCCCCATGTCAATACCATACTGTTTTGACAACTGTCACTTGATAATGTCCTAAAAATCAGATACTAGAGATTGATAACTATGAAGTTTTCAAAATAGTGTTCTTTATATTTTTACATAATTTAAGAATCAGTTTCACAATATCTACCAGGTATATGAAAATCTCAATTGTGAGTACATTTTAATTGTAGATCAGTTTGAAAATAATGGATGGCTTAACAAAATTGAGTTTTTCAATCCTTGAAACATATTCTACCATTGACCTAACCTTATTCAATTATTCTCAGCAGAATTCAAAACGTAGTTATAAAGTAATTTATGTTTTCAGACAGCATGGCAATGCTGTTTGGATTTCAATCTTAATTGATTATAGAAAATATGTAGAAATACAATTGACCTTTATGTATTGAGCTTACAACTTATGACACTGCTAAATTTACTGGTCCTAATAAGTTTTGAAGATTACTTAAGATATTAAACACAATTTATTTTGTTCTCTGTAATAAAAATTGTTTGAATTATTTCTTAACAATGAGTAGGTTTTTCCCATTTCCAAATTATATTTGGTTACTTTCTCTGAACTTTCCATTTTCTTAACTAAGTACAGTATTGTTTGTTGGTTTTACTTTAAGACTGAAGAAGTTTTCATTTAATTTTAGTTGTTTCTCTCTCTCTCTCTCTCTCTCTCTCTGTGTGTGTGTGTGTATGTATGTGTGTGTGTATGTGTGTGTGTGTGTGTGTGAATGAATGTTGTGCTTTTTGTGTATGTGAATGGATGTTGTGCTTTTTCAAATATTTGGTTGGGCATCTATCTACATGATCATATGATGTGTTGTTAGAAATGATTGCTTTAATATTAAACTCACCTTGCAATCCTCAACTGAATCTCATATCTTCATTCTTCATGACATATGCAAGCTATTCTTTTTTTTTTTAATGAAGAGATTGAGTCTTCTCACATTTTGTTAAGGATTATGCTTCTATTTTGTTCTAGAGAGAAAATGACCTTGAATATTATGCCTTGTTTTGGTTTCAAAGTGATTCTGGCTTATAGAATTAGTTGGGAAGTAGGTCCTGCTATTTTATTTTTGGAAAAAAAAATTGGAAGGAAAGTTGCTGTTCCAAGGTAACAGTGTATAATAGTAGCATTTAGTGGCAACTATTTCACATCTTTATCTTAGTAAGATAGGCATTTATTTTGCATTGTCTATTNAATATGGTGCTAATTTCAGAGAGCTTTATATAAAACAAGAATGTCCCAAGCAATTTTCAGAATATCTGTCTCACCAGTCCATGGATATGNGAGGTCTTCCATCTTCTGGAACCTTCTTCTTTGTTCAGTGTCTTGAATTTTTCAGTGTAGAAGTTGCTCACTGCCTTGTTTACAATTATTCCACGATATTTTTGAGAGCACTAGGAAAAGTAGTTTCCCTGATTTATTTCCTCGTTGTTTGTCATTTGTNTACAGAAATCTACTAATGTTTGTGTTTTTTCCTAGGTAGGGTTATGAAACACCATGACCAAAAGCAAGTTGAAGAGAAAAGGGTTTATTTGGCTTATACTTTCACATCAAAACCCATCACTGAAGGAAGTCAGGACAGGAACTCAAACAGGGCAGGAATCTGGAGACAGGTGCTGATGCAGAGGCTATGGATGGATGCTGCTTTCAGGCTTGCTCATCATGGCTTGCTCAGCCTGCTTTCCAAAAAACCCAGGCAATACCCACAATGAGCTGAGCCCTCCCCTATCAATCACTAATTTTAAAAAATGCCCTGTAGCTGGAACTTATGNAGGCATTTTNCTCCTCTCCAATGACTCTAGCTTGTGTCAAGTTGACATAAACTTGCNAACGCATATGTTGATTTTGTATCTCATTACTTTGCTGAATGTATTTATTAGCTGTAGGAGGTTTCTGGTGATATTTAAGGTCTTTCATATATAGAATCACATTCTGTAAAAATAAACTCTTTCTTTCCTATCTGTATCAACTGTCTCATTTCTCTAGTTAAGACTTCAAATATTATGTTGAACAGAAAAGGACTTTCTAAACAGGACACCAGTAGTGCAGGCATTAAGANCAAATGAGACCCCATGAAACCAAGAGTTNTGGGGTGGTTTAAATGGGAATGGATCCACTAATTAAAAAAGAGAAAGAGGAAAGAGAATATCCTGATATGGACAGCCTAGTCAATAAAGAATTTGCCTTGAAAGCATGAATACTAAGATTTCTACCTCTGAACCTTTGTAAAGAAGCAGGAAAGAAAGAAAGAAAGAAAGAAAGAAAGAAAGAAAGAAAGAAAGAGAAAGAAACAAAGAGAGAGAAAGGAAGAGAGAGAGAAAGAAAGAAAGAAGGGAGGGAGGGAGGGACAAAGGAAGAAAGAAAGGTAAGGATGAAAGGAAGAGAGGAAGGGAGGAAGGAAGAAAGGAAAGAAAGCAGGCAGGCAAGCAAACCCCCAGATCTGCCTAGTGAAAGAGAAAATGATCTAAGTTCTCTAGTTAGTCATCTTAGTAAATGCCAGACCAGTGAGAGACTATATAGGGAAAAATGTCAAAGAAACCTGAGAAATAGCGCCAGAGATTGTCCTCTGTCCTAAACACACACACACACACACACACACACACACACACACACACACGCAAAGGCATACACAAAAAGAATATCATTTTTTTTTATTTTCATAAAATTATTTACAATACATACCATGATGGTTAATGTTAATTTTCAACTTGACAGAGTCAGGAATCACCTAAGACATGGGTCTCTAGGCATGGCTGGGTGGGATTATTTTGATTACATTAACTGATGTGGGAAGCCCCATCTTAACTGTGGGGTGGGCCATTCCCTGGACAAGGGATTTGGGGTTGTATAAAATGGAGAAGGCTTGATTAACACTAGCTGCAAGCATTTTTCCTCCTTTCCTTCTCTATGGATGCATTTTACCAGCTCTCTCTCTCTCCTGTTGCTGTGACAACCTCATCATGATACACTGTGACCAGCAACTGTGAGCCCAAAACAACCCTTCAGTTTCTTAACTTGGTTTGATAAGATTATATTATCACAGCAACCAGAAAAGAAACTAAGGTGTCCACTAAAGTATAGATTTCTTCAAAATTCCTTTTGGACAAGTTATAAAATTATTATATATTTTTTTCATCTGTATGTGTGATAAACAATGTTACATTTTGTGTGGTTGAAGTATCATTCTTTTCATGTTTTATTTACATTGTTCACCTTAATATTCATAAGTAGGAATGGATTTTATCATGTTTTAAAGAATATATCTGTTTGGTTTATAATGTTGTCATAGTCACTTTTCTATTCATAGTATTTACAAGATACTAAGATGAAGGCATCTTATATGAGAAGGAATGTTTTAGGGGCTCACTTACAGTTCTAGAGGATTAAAGTCCATGACCATCATTGCAGAGAACAACACAGCAGGGATGCAGACATGGTACTGAAGCAGTAGCTTAGCTGAGACCTTACATCTGATCTCCAAGCTTGAGACAGACAGAGTGAGCTGACTGGGAGTGGCTTGAGCTCTTGAAACCTAAAACCCAACCCCAGTGACACACTTCTTTCAACAAAGCCATACCTCCTAATCCTTCCCAAACTGTTCCATCAAACATATGAGCCTGTGGGGGCCATCTCATTCAAACCACCACATATGTCATATCCAAATGGACTGCTACAGTGTTTTATTGTACTCCAGATTCCTGAAGTAGAATAAAGAACTTTAGGGGCTGGAAAGATGGCACAGAGGTTAAGAGCATTGACTATTCTTCGAGGGATACTAAGTTCAATTCCCAGTAAACTTATGGTGGTTTATAACATCTATAATGAAATCTGATGCCCTCTTCTGNCATGCAGGCAAACATACAGACAGAACATTGTATACATGTATAAATTTAAAAAAAAGGAAAGAAAGGACTTTAGTTCCTTAACATTTGATCAAAGTTCCCTGCAAAATTATTTAGGTCCAGGCTCAGTCAGTCTTTTTTATTATTGAAAATAGATTTATTTTTATACAATATATCCTACTTGTGGTTTCCCCTTCCTCTACTCCTCCAAGCTCCTCCCCACTTCCCTTCCCACCTGGATCCACCCCTTTCTGTCTCCCATTTAAAAACAAACAGGCATCTAAAGGATAATAATAAAATAAATTAAATTAAAAAAAACAAAGGAATTGGAATAGAACAAAACAAACAACTAAGAAGGGAAGGAGGAAAAACAGCATAAGAATCAGATAACAGATGTAGCGACTCACTTGTCACACATTCAGGAATCCCATCAAAACAAAACTAGAAGACATAATATATACACAAAGGACCTGTAGGGTAAAAAGAGATTAAAAATAGAATAGAATAAAATAAAATGAATTTTAAAAGCCCTACATGACATTATGAGACAAGGAAACTCCAAAGTTGCCCTTGAGTTGGTTTTCTGTTGACCATCTACTACTGGGCAAGTAGCCTACCCTTAAGAATAGTTGGTTTCNTCAGTGAGACTCTGTTGGAGAGAATTTAATTTTCATTTGCAAGTNGTTATCAGTTGGAGGTAGTTTCTGGGTTAGGGATGGGGGCATGTGTCCACTTCCTTGAGTTCTAGGGCCCCATCTGGTGCAGCCCCATGAAGGCCCTGTGCATGCTTTGTAAGTCTTTGTAAGTTCACATGCGCATCAGTCCTGCTGTTTAGAAGGCCTTCTTTCCTTGTTGTGCTCCATACCCTCTGCCTCTCATGCTCTTTCCACTTCCCCTTCCACAGGGTCCCTGAGCCCTGAGGGGTGGAATTTGATGGATACATCCTATTTAGGGCTGAGTGTTCTGAGATCTCTCACTCTCTGCATATTGTCTGGCTGTGGATCTCTGTACTTGTTCCCATCTACTGCTGGAGAAAGCTTCTCTGATGGTGTCTGAGCAAGGCATTGATCTATGAGTATAGAAAAATGGCATTAGGAATCATTTTATCAGTACATTCCTTTAGAAGAACAGTAAGTAGTAGGACCCCTAGGTTCCTTGCTATCTAGTCTTAGGTTCTTGATCACCCAAGCAGTGTCAGATATGGGTTCCATCTTATGAAGTGGGCCTTAANTCAAATCAGATATNGATTGGTTACTTTTACAAGCCTTGTGCCACTACTGCACCAGTGTACCTTGCAGGCAGTACACTATTGTAGATAGAAGGGTTTGTAGCTGAGTTGATGTTTATGTTTCTCCTTTGATAACATGAAGAGTACTAAAAACTCTGGCCCTTGTGGGTGAAGGCTCTGGGTAAGCACCAGCTCAAGCCTCCATGTTCAATGGGTTCAAAGGTGTTGTTTTCAGCAAAGGAGCCTTGCCATTAGTTTGTGGAGAGCAATTTATCATGTTGGCAATAGCCTGGGTTGTTTAGTGGTTCCCATGGGACCCTGATGGTCAACTCAATTATATGAAATCAATTCCCAGTACTGGAAGCTTCATTTAGTGACAAGAGATGGCCAGTTGTCCTTTCTCCCCATTATTTGGTGATTTCATTTAGATCACCTTCATACACGTATATATTTTAGGAAGTCTACTGTGTTAGGTTTCTATACTTCCCCTCAAATGGCCCTTAATTTTGGCTGTCTCTCCTCATATTCCCTCCCTCATCCTCCTCCTCCCTCCCCTTCCCCAATTGGTCCTCCTGTTCCAACAACCCCCCCCAGTCCATCCATAACTATCTATTCTATTAATCCTCCCTAGGGATATCTGCCCGTACTTCTTAGTCCCTTACTATATACCTAACCTCTGTGGTTTTATGGATTGCAGCTTGCTTATCATTGACTTAAAAGCTAATACCCACATAGAAGTGAACACATAGCATATTTGTCTTTCTGTGTGTGGTTTATCTCACTCAGGATGTTTTTTTTCCCTAGTTCATTCCATTTACTTATAAATTTCACATTTTTGAACAAAATGGTTAAGTGTAATCCATTGCATAAGTGTACCACACTTTGTTTATTCTTTCATCTGTTGATGGACATCTAGGTTGTTCTGAATTTCTGGCTTTTATGAATAGAGCAGCAATGAACATGGTTGAGCCAGTGTCTCTGTGGTAAGATAAAGCATCCTTTGGGCATATGCCCAAGAGTGGCATAGCTGGATCTTGACATAGATTGATTACAATCTTCTTAAGGAATTGCCACACTGATTTCCATAGTGGCTATACAAGTATACACTCCCACCAGCAGTGAACAAGTGTTCCGCTTACACCACATTCTCGCCAGCATGAGCTGTCATTTGTTTAATTTATCTTAGCCATTCTGATAATTGTAAGATGAAATTTAAAGTAGTTCTGATTTGCATTTCCCTGATAACTAAGGATGTTTCTCAGCCATTTGAGTTTCCTCTTTTGAGAATTCTCTGTTTAAATATATACCCCATTTTAAAATTTGGCTATTTGTTTTCTTGATATTCAGTTTCGTGAGTACTTTATTTGCTTTGGGTATTACCCTCTATCAGATGTGTAGTTAGTAAAAATCTTTTCCCATTCTGTAGGCTTCCATTTTGCCCAAAGGATGGTGTCCTTTGCCATCCAGAAGCTTTTCAGTTTGAAGAGGTTCCATTTGTTAATTGTTGATCTTCATTCCTGTGCTAACAGTGTCCTGTTCAGAAAATATTTTCCTGTGCCAATGAGTTCAAGGATGTCACCTGTAGTTTTTCCTTTTTTTTTTAATCTTTGCTCTTTGAGTGCCCACCACCCAGCTCCCAAATAAATACATGGAGACTTATTCTTACATATGAATGCCCAGCCTTAGCTTGTCATGTTTCTAGCCAGCTTTTCTTAACTTAAATTATCCCATCTATCTTCTGTTTCAGAGCTTTTACCTTTTCTCTGTTCTATACATCTCTCTTTCCTTCTTTCTCCATGGCTGGCTCCTGACATCCTCCTTTCCTCTTTTGCTTGCTCCTCACTCTGCTGGCTGTTCTTCTTCTAGCCTAGATTTCTCCTTCTACTTTTTCTTTCTGCTTGCCAGCCTGTGTGGGCCCACAGAGACTCCACAGTGTGGCCTTATTCCATCTTGACTCAAGGTCAGAGAATCTGAGCTTGTTTTGCCCCGCAAAGCTGCATAATAGGATGTTTTGGCCAAAGGTTACCAGGTATCATATACTTCAAGGCCTAATTACAGGATGTTTTGCCATAAGGCATGGCTACTAGATGTTTTGAGAATTAAGGAAGTGTTTACACTTGTCTGTACTTTGTACCTTGAACNTTAGTGTCCTTGAGAGGGAAAGGTCTTTTGCCTCTCCCCTTGCTGTTGTATGAAAAGCCCATGAAGAATAAACTCAGGGGGACTGTGGTATTGACCCAAAACCCTCCCAATGCTATTCTGTGTCTCTGTCTTTTTCTTTTA
>LZPO01108138.1:26443-36894 GCA_001675575.1 Neotoma lepida | reverse complement strand
GTAGCCCAGGCTGGCCTTGAAGTCACAGAGATCCGCCTGCCTCTGCCTCCCGAGTGCTGGGATTAAAGGCATGTGCCACCACCGCCCGGCTTGAACTATTTTCTTTTTCATTTCCTTCCGCTGTTTGTGTTTTCATAGATTTCTTTAATTGATTTTTTCATTTCCTCTTTAAGAGCCTTTATCATATTCATAATAGCTATTTTGATATCCTTGTCTTGCAATTCAGCTGTGTTGTTGGAGCTGCTGCAATAGGGTTGCTGAAATCTAGTAAAGATATACTGTTCTTGCTATTGATTGTGTTTTTACTTGGGCGTCTAAGCCTCTGGGTTTGAGATGATTATAATTCTACGTGGTGATAACTGGTTTTGTCTTTCATGAGGGTTTTTCTCTTGGTTTATGTTTCCCTCTCTGCTTCTTAGGAGAGTGTGGTGGCAGTGTGTTGCTTGGTAGGGAATGATTCTGAGATCCTGCCAAGTGTAGTCACTAGGGATTCTTGCTACAATATGTTTCTATGTACTAGGAGCTGACACTTACAAATGGGGATGGCCTAGAAGGGGGTGGGGCTGAGGAGGTCTACAGGTGAGAGGAAAGCAGACAGTTCTACTAGAATCTGCTTAATCCCCTGGGAATGGGGGCAGAGAGTGAGGAGAGGCCACAGCAATAGACTGCTACAGAGCAGGGGTAGGGAGGGAGTGGGGGGTAGACTGTGGAATTGGATTTGAAGGAGAAGAAGGAGCAGTGAAGATCTGCAGTTAGCTTGCCTGCTTCCCTAGAGTGCATGGGAATCCCCAGTTTATTTTTTAACTTTTATGGCTACATTTTTTTCAGAAATTTTGCCTCTAGAAATTGATTTTGGAAAAGCATTTGATCAATTTTGATAACTTGAAATAGCAACAATGTTTAAATGTATAGATGCCTATGATAATATATAAGAACATAATAATATGAGCTATATAAGTATACATGAAAAGTATATATAATTTTGTACACATGCACTCTATATATAGTAAATTATAAAAATCTACCATAAGTTCCATATACTATATATGGAAATAGAGAGAGGGTATTCTGTTTAAAGAGAACAGATAATGCCAGTCTTTAGTGTTTCCAGCTCTTCTATGCAGTTAATACTTTTTGCCTCATATATTTCATAGTCATATAGAAAAATAACTAAGTTATTTAAATTTGTATTACTGTTTCCTTTAACATTATAAAATGACCCTTACCTTATAATTTAAACATTTTTGTCTTACATGTAAATGTTTGTATCTTTGTCACATTTATTTTCTGACCTTGATTTTGTTCATACACTTGTGAACCCTTTAAAAANAATACTTGTATGAATCTGATTTACATGTATCCTTTGCGAACAAGCAAGCATATAGTCTGTCTCCCTCTCTTCCCTCTCAGTCTCCATCTCTCTGTCTCTGTCTCTCTCCATCTCTGTCTCTCTGTCTCTGTCTCTCTTTCTCCCCCTTAGGAATACCTGAGCCTTTCTTCCCTTCTGATGACGAGTTTAGCCCACTTGCAGACACTGTTAAAATAGATGTGTTTGTCCCTTNTCATCCTTTGTTTTTTGCTTTCTGTTCTATCTCATGGGCTTCATGTTTTGTACCTTGGCTCTTTGAAANACATTTTCTTTGATTTCATCATCTGCAGTTTTTTTGAAATGAATATACTGTTTTTATTCATACTGGTCTTTAGAGTTACATTCCCCAGGAGGCTTTTCAAGCTATGTGGATGTAATTATTCAAGCTGGGTGAATGTTTTCCATGCCCAATGTGAGACAAGAACTCCAGGGGCATCTTGGTTGCCGTTACTCCTAACAATTGCGTTTCTGGACCTTGCAAAAATCACATTTTGAGCTAGAAATCAGATGGTACATTTTAAAAGATGACTATTCTCCTTGAGATAATCAGATTCATAACAATTGCTTACCCTTATCCCTCTAAATCCATGTCCCATAGGACCTTTCATGCAGGTGTCCCCATTAAGCTATTAGTTGACTCTTCCTTCATGTTCAGTTGACTGGAATACATGCCAGTGAGCAATGCTTCAAGATATTCGAGNGCTACATTTTCTGACTTCTAGGAGATGCCTTCTTCCATGAGATAAACAATAGATGCTATGGTAGGTGTCAGAGGAACAGTGATGAGCAATAGGCAGCATACCTCAGGATTGTGTCTGCAAAAGCTTTCTCTTGGTGTCAAATGTTATGAGCACATTTCCATGTACAAGAGGGCAGAGGCCACCACAATCACCCTCAGGACTCCTGTGCTTAGCATGGCACTGTGTTCAACATTTAACAANGCAACACAGTATTTGAGGGCTCCACTTTCTTGCTTTTGTGATTTTCAAGTTACTACTTTGAAGGTNTGAAAACTTCATTTCTTTAACTGTGGGGTTCATACCTCTCTCCCAGAGATTTCACAGTATACTCTGCAACTGACTTCTAATGTGTGACAAGTGTAAGCACCTTGAGGAGCATAAGTGGCCAAGTCTCTCCCCTGAGGACCTCNAACTTCCAGCTTCCATCCACAGAATACTGTAACTGCCCTAAAGTCTGGACCCAGCCCCTGCCCTTCAGAGTAAAAACCCAAAGCTCAGGAATTGGAATTCCACTAATCCCTGGACTTGCCCCAAGATCTGGACTTGAAATCCCACCAATCCCCACCCTGGAAATCTCCACCCTGGACAGTTCCCTCCCCAGGAATTCCTATATAAACCCAGTTGTCTGCCCAGTTCTCTGCTACTTCTTTTCCAAGTAGAGGCAGCCACCCTCTTGGGTTTTTTCCCCAGTCCTCATTCTCTCTTTCCTTTCTTATACTTCATAGTTTGTCTTTGCCAGTNTATACCTGAAGAGCTTCTTGGGATTGCAATCCTTCCTCTTGACTTGATGTCCTGAATCCTTTCATCTATAGAATATATTTTGCTTTGTTATAGATTTAAATTTTATAGTACTTTCTCTCTTTAGTTATTAAGTTAGGCATTAATAATTCTACTTTCTCCCTATAGTTATTAAGTTAGGCATTAAANTTTATCTTGTTTGCCTTTCTTCTTGGATCCAGTATCATTTCTTGCTTGCTTTGCCTTCCTAAGTTCCCTCTTAAATACATGGTATGAAACATGCCACTTAAGCCATTTTTCAGTGTGAAGTTCTGTCATGTCAAATGCACACACACTGCTGCNCTGCCCTTCCTGGAATGTTCAGGAAGAACATTCATGTTCTGTATTGTCCCAACACACACTCTCAAAAATGGTAATATCTATGTGGTGAGTCAATACTGCCTTACTCCCAACTCTCTGTCTTTAATGTAATACTCTGAAATTCTTCTTCAGAAATGGATATCCTGGTCTGGAGCTCCAGGTTCACTTCTAACCTCTTAGGCTTTGCTCCATTGGAACCCTGTTTTCTAATACGCAATGATAGCTGTCAATGGGCCTGGGGACTTTCTTTTCCTAATCTGGTTTAAAGCTGCATGGATATCATCAGTCCATTGTTTTTCCCTAGGGATGGTAGCTTGCTTCCCAAAAGGTCTCCAATGATCCTTATATCCTAATGTTCATGATCATGTTTTGTTATCTACCAATTTTCATCAGTACTGATCTCTGTGCTCATAGCATACAGCCAAGTGACGGCATGCAGATTCCTAGGCTAAATCACTAGGGCCTTCTTCCACTTCCTTGCATTTTCTTTTAGATAATTCGTTCTGAGTGGAGCCTGCTGCCATGACATGAAGACATAAAGGGTCCTCGTGGTGAGAAGGTACCAGCCAATAGCCAGCACTAACTTCAACTTGTCTGGTAGGAGAGTGAGACTTGGAAGGACCCTGTCACTATATGCACCTGTTGAACAACTGCCACTTTGAGCCATATATGATGTACCCTCATGAAAACCCAAATAGATCCTAACTGCTTTTCAGTTTTCTTGATCTTAGGAAATGCTGTATGATTATAATGCTCAATGTTTTAAACACTAAGGTTTGAGGTGACTATTACTCAACAATAGAAAACCAATGCCTCCATCTTGGTTATCTCAATTCACTCTTTTGGTTGCAACTTTATTATCTATGGAAGAAAATAGTCATAGAAGCTTATTCTAACTTCCTAAAGTCTTCATAGTCTCTGCTTCAAAAAGATAAATTATTCCACGACTTGAAAATCATCTCTCTGACTCAATCTACTTCTCTCTATATATAAATAGTATTTTTTCTAGTTATTTATAGGCAGTGGAGTCTTCCTCAGTCTTGCCTTTCCTAAAAGTATGAGTATCATTTTTAGAGTAAGATTTACAAATTTTTCATAATTTATTTTGTTAAGAATCTAACTTAGAGTTAGACTGGACATAGTGGTGCATGCCTTTAATCCTAGCACTGGGGAGGCAGAGGCAAGTAGATCTTTCTGAGTTCAAGTCCACGCTAGCATATTTAGCAAGTTTCAGAGCTACATACGTGTATATATATATGCATATACCTATACACATATGTAGCTCTGAAACTTGCTAAATATACATATATATATATATATATATACACATATACGTGTGTGTATGTATGTGCGTCTATATGTCTGTGTGTGTCCATTCTTGCTCTCTCTCTCCTCTCTCTTTCTCTCTCTCAAACAGTGGTTCTCAACCTTCCTAATGCTGTGACCCTTTTATATAGTTCTTCATGTTATAATGACCCCCCCACCATTAAATTATTTTCATTGCTACTCCATAACTGTAATTTGCCACTGTTATGAATTGTAATGTAAATGTTCTTAGAGACAGAGGTTTGCCAAAGGGGTTGAGAACCACTGAGAGAGAGAGAGAGAGAGAGAGAGAGAGAGAGAGAGAGGGAGAGAGGGAGAGAGAGAGACAGAGATGAAGGATCTGGTGAGACTGCTTAGTGGGGAAAGTGCTTGTTGCATAAGCATGAGTTCAGATCCCTAGTATTCGTAAAGAATCCAGGCACAGTGAAGTGTGTCTATGCAATCCCCTCCCCCAGCACTGCCTGTAGAACAGAAAGACTTTTGCTTCCATGTGCTATCACAGGCATTATGGAAACATGGGTTTACATTTCAGAGTTACTTAATTACCCTTCCTCATCTCCCAGCCATTTCTACATTTAAGTAAAACTCTCATTTCACCTAACAATGGACAGACTAAAAATTTGCATGTTAAGTGTGAGTCAGTGGCACAGATACCTAATTAAAACCGTCTGTATTTTTCCCTTTTTCCCCTTTTCATTCCTCTCCCCTGAGCTGCTGACATTATTGTAACTGTATTCAGTGTCCCCATTCTGTCATGCTGAGTGCTCTGAGGAAAGCAACCAAGAAGGGTGCGACGGGGAACTGGAGCTCAAGAGAAGCCAGAGGAGGGCGGGGTGGAAGAGAGGGAGCCCAAGAAACTGTGAGCGGGTGGCAGACTGAGCGATTGTATAAATGATCAGGATGATCTGATGTCGTGATTGTGAGTGAGGCTGTTGTTCTTCAGGAAAAGGGCACAGGGCAAGGGAGGGAGCCCTACAAGTTAGAAATAGGCCAGGAAAAGAAGGAAGCATAATAATTGAACAAGAAGAAAGAGACTAGTGATAACAAGATGAGTGGAGAAAAACCTAGGGAACTAAAAATAAGACAAATATCAAAGCAGGAGGCCTGAGGGGCTAGCTGCTCTCAGGTGTCAGTAGGGCAAAGGGCCCTACACAGAGGTGGCCGAGCCTTTAGGGCATTCTTGTAGAGGTCCATAAAGCTTCTCACTTACACACTACCAGATGGATCTCAAGACCAGCACATGTGTGTCAGTCACCTTTGTACATCTNTCTTCTCCTGTACAAGCTTCCACGGTACCATTAATGGGGCNCATGTGTTCACATCCACACTGCTAGGTTTTGCTTTCATTCCTACAGTTCAGAAAGAAACGTGACTTCGAAGTTGAATTTTCTGGCAGCATTTCTTCAAGATATAGCCACATATGTATGAANTCCTTCTTTGCTTTTTCCCCGTGACTAAGGTCACCTATGTAGGAATTAAAGCCATTTTTTATACTTCTTTTTTGATCCACTGTGTTTATATTACCTACTCTACAGCCTAGAGATAAATCATTTATTGATAATGACACTGGGTAAGAAGCTTGGCTTTGTGGCAGGAGTTGTGCCACCTGTGACATTGTGATCATGACAACCATGACTCTTGCAAAGCAGGACTGTTCACCTGGGAGATGAAAGGGTAGCAAAGGAGATAAATATGATCCAAATATAGTGCATGTGTGTATGGTAAGGTCATAATGAAATACTTACTTTGTGTAATTAATAAACACTCATAATATTTTTTATTCATTGAGAATTTAATACTGTATATTTTTGTCACATTCTTTTCCTTCAGGATCCTCTCCCCTCCCTAACTAGCCAACTTCATGTTCTTTTTCTCTTTTAAGAAAAAACACTTTCATGGAGTCCAATTTGNGTTGACTGACTGACTACTCCTGAGCATGGGGCTGGCCCTGGAATGTGGTTGATATATNCAGTGTCACTTCATTGAACAAAACTGANTTTTTCCTTTTCCCCACAGTTATCATTAGCTTGGGTGGGACTTTGTGCCCGCTTCCCACTCTTTATGCTGGGATTTTGGTCTGGCTGAACTTGTATGGGTCTTGTGCAAGCTGTCACAGACCCTGTGAGTTCATATGTGCATCAGCCCTATTGTGTCTAGAAAATGCTGTTTCCTTNACAATGTCCACCATGCATGGCTCTTAGAATTTTCCCACTCTCTCTTCTGCACAGATCCCAGAGCCCTGAGGTGAGGGATGTGGTACATACATCACATTAAGGGCTGAGTGCTCTGAACACTCTCTGCACATTGTCAGTTGTGGGTCTCTGTGTTAGTTACTGTCTTCTGCAAGAAAAAGCTTCTCTGTTAAAGATAAAGCAATGCCCTGATCTATGTAGAGCACATTTACAGGATGGGATATTACTCAGCTATTAAGAAAAATGAAATTATGAAAATTTCTGGTAAATGGGTGGAGTGAGAAACAATAATCCTGAGTGATGTAATCCAGACTCAGAAAGACAAACGTCGCATGTTTTCTCTTGTATGTGGATGCTAGCTTTTATGCTTTAGAGATGTGTGTTTCATTCAGATCCCCTGTAGAGGTTTGGTAGCTAGTAAGGGATTAGGGGGTGGGTATCTTCCAAGGAAGGGGATACATAGTATAGTGTTATAAAGGGACAAAGGGAAAATTAGAGCAGGAGGATTAATGAGGGTGGGGAGGAGAGGGAGGAGAGGGAATGGAATAACTGATGCCAAAGNGCTTTTGAAAAGCATGTGAAAATGTACTGTGAAACTTCCTAAAGTATGGACATGTAGAAAAGTGAGACAATACCCAAACAAACACCATATGCTACCAAGTAAAACTTCCAGTAATGCGAATAGGTTACACTGTTTAAGTTGTTAGGCAAAGAGGTCCCCTAGATGCTCCACACAAGGCAATTCTTTAGGTTANCNCCTACAATTTGACAGCAAGACTTGTTACTAAAGACACTACATGCTTACGACATAGAACTTTGAGAAATCTAGCTGGTAATCAACTGGAAGCTTCACCCTTACTGGCTGGCATTCATAGTGCTAGCAGGTGCTGTATGTACTATCAGAGGAGAAAAGGAGTCATTGATCTCACCCAGCTAAGAATGCTGTGAGCTATAATAATAACCTACCTGCAAGATATGCCCACAGGTACAATAGGGGACTAACCAACCACTTTTTTTGGGGGGGGGGATAAAAAGCCTACTCCAGGAGATGGAACCCATATCTGATATTCTTGATGAGACTCTGAAACTGAGGGTAGATAGGTCATGGGCTTAAGGGAAAATTTAACTGCTATAATTTTGTTAAATGATCATAGCAATAAAATAACTCCTAATGACACACTGCTATACCTANATGCTGATTTCAGTAAGACTATCTGTGTGTCTGTGTCCAGTTTGGGAGAAGATGNGGAGGGTAAAGACATTTGAATAAATCAAGAGCAAAGTGCCAATGACATTTCCCAAAGGAGGAGGTAATTTCTTATTGTGCCACTGCCATAGAAGCCTCAACATAATGGCACAAGGACNAGGAATTCAGTTAGTCAAAAAACAAACCAAGACAACACTTGTGAATCCACAGTCTGTGGAGAGATAACAAGAGTCTAAGGACTGACTACAGTGCCACATCCTCAGAACCCTTTGGTTCCTCTGAGTCCCTTGGAAGTTTTTCTTGCAACTATGGTTAAGTTAGGGGTTGCCTTTCCTTTGGAGGTTATGCTTCTCAAATATGTCTGAATTTACCTAATCGTAGAAAAGTTTTGGGTTACTCTTAAGATTGTATGTTTCAGCCTCAAACCCAGACCTACCAAACCAGATGAGAATGTTATCCTCTTAACCAGCAAGCAGGAAGACTGATAAAGTTGAATAATTTCAGTAGAAGGGGAGGTATGGCAAGATGAAGACCTGGTGTGCCGGCTAAGGCACCGTTTAATGATGAGATTTAATTTCCCTAACCATTCTGAAAAACCAATTGGTGTTCCCCCTTTTAGGCTCACTTTAACGTCAGTGTCCAGAGTCAATCCTGACTTGATGTATGAGGTAATTAAGCAAGTCTAGATCTNCATTTCACAACTTATTACCTCCATATTCATGGCTTCTTCAAACCTGACTCTAAGCTCCAAACAAGATAAATAGGCCTATTTTTTGGTTCCTTGGGTCTTCACGACGAAGGCCCTGCCTTATTTTCCTTTCTATTTTTCTACGAAATAGCAACCCATCTGCAAAGATTGGCTTAGTGTTTGGATACTGATCCCTGTTGATTGTTGAAGGAACCCTCTTTGATGCTATCTACCTGCAATTATNAGTAATGCTTAAGCACCAAGTTCCCCTTTAGTTGCTGAGAAGACTTGCTTTGGAAGGGGTCCAGGTCCCAAAGAGGATGTGTGGAGTGGGGGGTGGGAGAGACAGACATGATCTGAGGATGAATCAGGATGGCTGCCAGCAATGTTTAATTGAAGAAAGAATGCACCTTTTGTACTCTATAGTTGCACATAGGATTAAATGGGGGGGGGCATGTGAGCTGGGGTGTAACTTGAGGTCAGGGGTTGAGGAATCTAGCACTGATCTTGACAATAGGCACCAGTCATATGTTAATGAAAGGGCCACAAGTTCCTCTTGCCAGAGATAATGTCCCCTTTAGCAAGCCCCCTAGGGAATGGAGACCCTTATCCAAATGCCTGACCTTCTGGGGACCAGATACTATACTACAATTTCTTAGTCTTACTATGTGGGCCTCTTCCCCTCATAACGCTCCTAAAAGGGAAGGTCCTGATGTCTTACTCTTTTCCCATTTTACTGCACCATTCTAATTTCTCTATATTTGTTAACTGAACTCTTGCCCTTAATGGCCTCAGGCTCTGGATCTGGATTGTAGGCATTTTATCCTTGGGATCAGGTGTNTCTAGTAAATCTCTAACTTTCCTGTTCTTGGTGTAATTAGGAGCTGACAATGGAATTCCTGGTTCCATGGTGGCAGCAATTTTTTNCCAAAGAATTATTTTGTTTAGAAAGGCTACCATTGTATACTTTTTTAACCTTTACCAAAGTCCGCACAAAGTTTCCCACAGGGAAAGGCATGAATAGTGAGAATCATTAAAAATGAAAGTTAAAAGGTGCTGGAGAAGTGTGGTCTGCAATGTCAAAATGCTGGAACTTTGTCAAGCAGTAATGGTCGCCATGCGGTCCGCACCAAGTTGCTACCTCGAGTCTATAACTAACACACTTCATCTTCAGAACAAACAACACGATTACCTTACCATCCTTGCCTTTATCTGATGGCTGCTAAGGCACTGAAGAGTAAAAGAGTTTCCTTGGGTGATGCAATGAGTGACAACAGCTTTCAATCCCAGGCAGTCACATTCCACAGTTTGGCTCTTAAGGTTGAAATGATTCTTCCTCCCTGTGACATCTCTTATGAGAGACAAATGGCCTCTGGTTTGAGGTGATTTACTCCTATATATGTACCTGATGGGATCTGTTCTTGGTGATTATCTTATCCTGACAGNTCTGACANGGTTGTGTGACATAATTCTCTGGCCTTTGCCAAGTGCTCAAACTCAGTTTCTCTGAGGAGGCCAGGGTGACAGGCATAAATGGGCATACCTGTCTCTGGTGACTGTTGGAACACTTTGTTGACTCAACTCAAGTGGTCTTTACCTGCTTTTTGGCTCAGTGCTCCTGATCCTGCACCATGTTCACCTGGAAGAAGGGCTCTTCCCTCATCCTCTATACCTCGGCCTAACCCATCTCCACCTGAAAGCCCAACTGCATCTTAGTAATGCTTAGTATTGGTTCTTGCCCCTTCTTTCCTGGTCATCATGGATCTGACTCGGGCTGAATGTTAAGGTGTGCCATTTATCACGGTAGCATACTCACAGGATTCAGAAGGCA
>LZPO01108137.1:107421-121218 GCA_001675575.1 Neotoma lepida | reverse complement strand
GAGAGAGAGAGAGAGAGAGAGAGAGAGAGAGAGAGAGAGAGAGAGAGAGGTGCCGTAGCACATATCTGTAACCCAAGGCTGGAGGGGGAGGCAAACATTCCCCTTTAGCTCACTAGCCTGCTTTGAATTTTAAGACAGGGTTTCAGCAGGCCAGTCCTGAGCATGAGGAGATCCTCTTGTCTCTGCTTCCACATCTTAGAACAGTATGCGTGTACCCGAGCACTTGGCTAAGAATATCATTCTTTTTATATCAATACAGTTAAAGAATTTTAATACCAATTACTATCTAGTTAACTTTATATGAAAAATAGGTAAGTCATTTTTGCAATCAGGCACACAAATATCAGATTCCTGGAAACATTTAAAAAACANTTAACCCTCCTTTCCCTCCTTCCATGAAGCCGTCTCTCTACCACAGATGTACACTCCCAGTCCTACACTATTATTTATTTTTATTTAAGAAACCTTAAATAACAATAAAGTGAGGCAAAATTACAATGAGAAATATTTTAACCTAATAAAAACTTGAAAAATTTCTCATATGCCAAAAATCTCTCAATATAAAATGAAGCAAATAATAATATAAATATTATAAGATTTGCTATGTAATAAAATAGGATGTAGTAAAATTTAAGAAAAAAATTTAATTGTATAATAAAACTTATCTCATCCTTAGATAAGTTTGGATATTCAATTACTAGCAATTTAATGTAAACCTTCTAAAGTATAAAGGGGAAAATTTTGATTTTTAAGACTAGTAAGATTTGTATAAGTTTGTACAGTCTGAATTTTTTCTGTCATGAAAATGTTTTAATATTCTTTCATACATATTTCTTTCTTTGCTTTTTCTTTGCTTTATAGAGAAGTTGGGTTGGGGCATATTGCTTAAATAGCTATTATGAGATAACTCTAAATAATGAGTTTAGTCTTTCAGATGTAAAGGATTTTAGTTAGAAAGTAAAATGAAAACGGAAACAATAATCTTACAGAGAACAAAATCGTCAAGACATGAAGAACTTACTTAGAAAAGAAGAGCGGAGTGTTTTCACTGATTCAGAATACAAGCTAGAAAGGCCGTACATGCAAGAAGTCACAACCAGCAAACCTCAGTGAAGCAATGAGGGGGAGGGAAAAAGAAAGGAGACAGGTGCTAGAATGCCATGGTTGAAACACAACTTCTGCTGAAGATAATACATGACAATATGATCAGACTCACAGACAAACAATGCAAAACAAACTCTGAAAAGAAAATTCCAACCAGTAAGCAAAATGATAGAAAGGTCTGACAGTATCTTTATTTCCTGTTGAGTTTTCTCATGTGTTACAATCTTGGTAGCTGTCATCAGCCAATAATGTACTGAGAGCAACTTGAATTAGAGAGAATTTTAAAATGTTACATGTGTATAATGGGGATATGTATAGATGCATGTATGTGTGTATGTATGAGTACATAGTTGTGGCTCTAGAGAACATGGCTCTGCCCACCCTGAATCAAAGAGAACTTTAATTCTGTGGGACTGAGGGGAATATTTAGACCAGTTCCCTAAACAGTGCTCCAATGCTCACCAGGATTCTGCAGATGAGTGAAACAAGGCCCCTCAACCTTTGGTCTAGCTGGGAGCACCCACTGGAAAACCAAGCCCACTTCAATTATTGCTAGAGGTCTCATTAATATACCCCATATGTCATACAAATAAAGTTATTTGCTGCATATTATGAAGTAAAATACAGGCAAGAGTTATAGGATACGTAGGTAGAAATACATATATTCTATGTTCTAAGAGATAGCAGCATTGAAACAGTTAGTATTAATACTGGATACTTAGCAAACATCAAAGAATGCTACAATTTTCTTTTTAATGAACCTGAGCTTGTGCTGAATCAAGTCTTCCTACACATGTTCATTATCAGGGATGTAAACAACCTCTGTGCCCACTTTCACACAGGAATGATTACTTTCATTAAATGGTTCAAACTCAATTATTGGCTTGGAGGGACCAAACAATAAAACTTTGAAATCTATTTCTATTCTATAATAACTGGACATATATTCCTGGTGTCATGCCTTAGCTGAATTGTGACACTGGTTATCTTGTGACATTAAATACAGCCCTCGATTATTAAGAACAAAAGAAAATGTAAAGGCAACACAAAACCAAAACAAGACTCATTTCTAGATAGTCTTTGGTTGTTTTCATTTACAGTTTAAATTGGACAAGCTGTTTGCTTAAGGGAANCTCTTACAGACACAAGGGACACATGTACGTGAGCATCTGCAACATTTAAAGCTCAGAAAGTTTTTCTTTCTTTTTACCTCCTGAAGGTTGTCGCGATTTCCGAGGCGACCGGGGTTCTCTCCGGTAAGGATCGTTTGAGCCGTATAGTTCAATGGTGCCGAGGTTGAGCAGTACTGCCTTCTGGAGGTAGTCAACCATTGCGATGCCATTACAGTTGCCAAAAACCACCCTGGCCACGAGAAGCAAACAAGTTATTAAAAGAAATGTAAACTATAAAGCTGAAGAAAATAGGATGGTGGGCCTTTCAGAAAACTTTTTCTATTTATTTTATTTACTATTAGTGTGTGAAGTGTGTGTGTGTATGTGTGTGTGTGTGTGTGTGTGTGTGTGTGTGTGTGTGTGTGTGTGTATGTGTGTGTATGAGCTCACATGTGGGGTTAGAAGATCTATGATTTACCTCAGTTGCCTGAAATTAAAGACAAGTGTAGTCATGGGAATACAGAGTACACATCCCTTCTCAGGGAACTTTTCATATCTCTGTAGATATTATCCATATCATTAATCAAGGATTAGCACCACTTATAAGAATATTTAGCACAGACGCTGAAGCTTGATCAGAAATACTCCCCCTGTCCCACACACATACATACACTAAGCAATGTTACGTCTATTTTTCTGATCCTAGGAAAACGGAATTATAGGTTGGAGTAAGTCCTGGTAATTCCTCTGTCAAGAATAAAGAGGAAGTATAAGTCTTGGGAGCCTTGGGAGATTCCCTTTGAGGTGTTCAAAATCCTTTCTTCATTACAGTTTAGGGACCACAACCTAATCTCTTGTGTATAAAGGATTCTTACTCTAAGAGCTCTTAAGGCATATTGGCAGCTGACACGTATAGAGGAGTTACATTCATAGTAAAGGGGATGGATAAGACTTGGAAAAGCTGATAATGAACTCAAAGAGGAAACTGCCCATTCAGGTCCAGATGATGACACCATGCATGAATGCACAAAGGGGCCAGAAAGTTAGGTGTTTTTCAATTGAAGCTTTAAATATGGATCTATATATTATGTAGTCTTGGCAACTAATTTAAATTTAAAAAATAGAGAAAGTACAAAAATTCCCACCAAAAAGTAACCCTATGAAACACAATAAATCCTATAATTAACTGATTAATTTTAACTGCTTTTGAAACTTCCTATTGGTCCTTTTTTAAAAATATACAGTTTGCTTTTTTTTTTGGTTATGCTCAATAAAATATTTAGAAAATTGTGCTCTTCCATTATAAGGCAGCCACTAAAAGATATCAGAGAGGTCTCTCAGCTTACAACCAGTTTAAGCTGGATGTACAAATGCAAGAGACAAAGGACTGATATTGAGTTAGCAGGAACAAAAGGACAGGTGACGCCCTAAGGTTGCTACTGAAGATAAGACAAGGCTGTGTATAAACACTTCTCTAATAGACAGTACAGGACTGTGCATAAACGCTTCTCTAATAGACAGTACATAAGCAGTTTCTTACTGTGATGTTGAGGTTCTAAAAATAAACAAACTATAACAAATGCCTTATATTTACCAAAGGCATGAGAACAATTACAGCTGTGTATAGATAAATACTTTGTTAAAACTACTGCTATACTCTTAGAAATTTGTACAAGTTAACTTTGGAAGCAGAAAAAAAATGACACGGTTATAGTTCAGAACTACAGAATCTGTTTATAAAAATCTTATGTTAGAGTTTCTTAAGAAAAATTTGAGGACATTGTTTCTGGAAGAATGCACTGAGAGTATATACTGACTTTATCTTCAACGAGCATTAGCTACTACTTTATATCAGTAGTCACAGTACATACCTCCAAGAACTATTCAAAACAAAAACCATGTCCCAAATAAAGCAAAAAAAAATATTGAAATTATAGTTACATAGCAACATTTTAGGTGATGATACAATAAAGCCCAAGTTATTTATACTTTTATACTTAAATGCAAAATTATATAGGATATACTACAAAGATACTGAGGAAAAAGACAACCAACAAAACCACAGCAGGAAGAACCCTCATACTTACAGTCCGTAGGAAGAGTTGAGTGCCAAGCTGGTGATCTGCTGTGGAGGTTCTCCACCTACCCACACCAACTGAATAACTAGCTCTGTCTGATAACCTGGAGACTGTTTAAGTGGTGAGGTTTTGACTCTGAAAAAAGAAAAAGGAAGACACATTAGCTTTTTAACACATTTCCAATTAGTTGATTGCCCTTTGCACATGAAATCATACATAGTCATGCAAGAATAATTTTATACAGGAAACCACACTAGACTTCCTAAAATGTAAACGTCAGAATGTTGTGTTGTAGAGGTATTTAGCCTAGTTGTAGAGATGAGCACATGCCAGAGTGACAAAGGTAGGGAAATACTGGCAAATTATGGATATAAAGGGGGAAACAGGTACAGATGAGAGATAAGGGAAAATAAGTGAGGAAGAAAAGAGGAAATGAAGAACGAAGAACAGGGAAAGGTGGGTTAAAGAATGAGCAAAAGCAGCAACAAGAAGCTAGAAAGAAAAAAAATAAATGAAAAAATAAAGCTTAAAACCACACCAAAAAAAAAAAAACAACACTACAGAAGTAAAAAATAAGTACAAACAACTGATTTTAAGTGGGTAACTTTTTACCACATAAAACTAAGCAAAGCACTTCTCTGTGTTCTGAGGTTCATTTGTAGATACATGCCAGAGCCAGTAGACTAAGTGTATCAATTAGGAAGATGTTTTGATTGTTCTGACACGAAATAATATTTTAAAAGTAGATTTAGAATACATTATGAAGTAAGCCTTGATATGGGTTATAAGTTTCGGGAAGGTATACATCAAAATAGTCTTACATTTATTTACTAATTTTATTGCGTGTGCATGATGCACACACATACATGCAAAAAAAAACACTTGCAGGAGTGAGTTCCTCCCCTCCATCATACAGGTGCTAGGTATCAAACCCAGGTCATCAGCCAGGAAGGTAAGCACCTTTACCTACTGGGCCATCTCAGCAGCTGAAGAAGGCAGGAATCTTGGAATAATTTTAATATTCTGTAACAAAGGAGGCATTCAAGATTCGCTGAATAAGTAAATAAACTAGAGGGTGAATAGAGTTACACGAAGATTAGAAGTCACTGTGACTCTAAGGTTCAAATCACTAAATGAATCCATTAGGCACGTCAGTAATGAANAGTTAGTTTCAGAGGAATATCTGCTAAATTTGAGGGGATGGCAGGGATCTATATACTTAGAGCCACTTGGCAGACAGGTGCNAAATATCCAAACCTCACAAATAATGGGGAAGTGTGTGCTAAACTTGTATTGGTAAGTCTATGATATTAGAAAAGTGGAGGAGTAAGAAGTTATAGAAATATGAGACTTTCTGAGGAATAATACTTGGATGTAACACCTGCCATGCATGTATCAGCAAACTTTACGTGAAATAAATATATTTAAACAATAAGAGCAATTTATTTGCATGTGTAACTACATTTTAAGCTGAGGGTGACTTAGATTGCACAAACTCTTGCAAAGTCTGGTCTTCCAACAATTCTTTGGCTTCTGCCTTGGAGTGACAGAACATAAAGGACAGCAAAATGACTATTCACTGTTGGACTGAAACTACACCTAGAGACAAGAACACTTTCGAACAATTTTGCTGGTGCTTCTGTAGTGAGAAGGACTAAGACACTTGTTAGCAATGTGCTGACTAAGAAAGAGGTAAGAGTTGGTTGTCAAGACTACTGGGAGAATGAGAGTCACTGCACACACATGTGTAATAGGAACTGAACNGNAGTCACCTCTGCTTATACAAAATTTGTAGGCCCTTAGAGCTGTACTCCACTGGGAGAGAGTTTCTGATACTTTTCAGGGAACTGACTAACAATCACTTGCACTTGNCGATTTTAAAGAATTAAAATGACAATTGAGGCATCTGACCTCTTACCCAGAGGCAGCCTTGACACGGACAGGCCGAGAGTCCAAATGGGGATGGCTATTCTTGTCTGAATTAGGCAAGAANGNAAGTCTGGAGGAAGCACTCCTTGTGCCTGGCATACAGAATGTGCATCCTGGATTAGGTTCTCAAGAACAGGAGCAGGTCTTACAGTAATAATTTTAAAAGCACACAAAGGCTACACTTAAGACTTGTGATGAGAACTCCTTACATGGGACTGAAGAGGTCAATCAGCAGTTAGGAGCACATGATGCTCTTGCAAAGGACCACAGTTCNTCCACAGGACCTGTGCCAGGCAGCTCACAACTGTCTATGATTCCAGCTCCAGGTGATCGAATGCCACTTTCTAGATGTCANAGGCATCCACACCCATGTGTACACAGAAACACACATACACAAATCTACACAATAAGTGAAACACAAAATAAATCTTTCCAAAACTTCACTTTGCTAAGAAATGAAAAAAGTAATTAAGAAAACAACAAACCAAAAACATCCCTAAATACTAATCTGATANAAAATCTCTAATTCATATTTAAAAAAAAATCCTAGAAATCTGGGCTAGATGGGGGGATATTTAGGTAGCAGAACTCTTGCCTTTGTGAAAAATTCAGGTTCATCCCCAGGAATGAAAAACAAATGAATAACCAGAAGCCTGGTCAAGAAATAACAGAAAGAGACCAACCAACAAGGTGGCTCAGCAAGTTACGGCACTTGTGGTCAAGCCCAAACACCTGACCTTGATGCCCATGACCCACATATGGAAGGAGAGGATCACTCCTCCAATAATTTTGACTTCTGTACTTGCTGTGGCATGTTCATGTGCCAACATTTGCATGATTGTACATGCACACACACACAAATACAATTAAATAAATGTAATAAAAGAAGAAATGACACAAGTTAGATTTTAAAAATAGAAAAGTGGGAAGGACTGATGGTTTTTTTGTCTACAACTGTTAAAGTTATACTTTTAGTATTTTAAATATACTCAACCTCCTTGTTAAATAAAAGCTGTAAAACCTTTATTAAAGGTTCTATAATTTGTACAAATACATTTTAAAATTATATTTGGAAGTGTCACAATTTTAAAACAACTGTTTGGACAAGTACTTTGCAAAGGGACACTTACAATATCTAAATAAAAAAATTGGATTGGTAAAAGGGACAAATAAAGCAGCTTGAAAAATATTTGTTTAAAAAATACTCAATTATGTACAAAGGCATTTTGCGGGAAGCAGATGTACTCCTGAGTAAATATATTGCTGACATGAGCCATGCCATGTTAAGACCCCAATGCCTCAGACCCAGGAAAAGGGCAGGCCTTTCCCTGGTCAGGTGTGGATGCTTCTTACAAGTGCTTGAGAAAAGCATCAACCATAGCTTCCTCCTCCTGGATGACTGCAGCCTGAGACAGTTCCCCACAGAGTCCCCTACGGATATCAGCAGAACTGCATTCTTATTTAGCTGTATGTAAAGCCGACTAGTTCAGCTGTGGGTGAAATACAGACCAGCTTTTCTGTATGTGCCTGTTGCTTTCTTCATTCCTTGTCACCACTGTCCGCTCAATCTCAAAGCTGTGCAGGTCACATCAGCATTGTGCATGATAAACAAGATCTCATGATTAATTGTATTTNAACCAATTTTTGTTTTATTTCATCCCTTTAGAAATTTGTCTTTGGGACGGCAGACCAAAACAATATAAAGTTAATCAATACTTGCATTTACCTGAAGATTACTAAAAGGGGCAAAATAGGGTTTAACTAAAACCCCTTGTGACTCAAAATAAATGTCAGAAATAAATATATACAGTTTTGACAAATGTCCCTAAGACATGTACTACTTCACTGCTGATAGAATATTCTACTAAAAGATTAGTGTTCTTTCTTTAATATATTTCTGAATATAGATTATGACACTCACTGAAACTTAGTTTGTTAATATAGTACTAAAATACTTAAAAAGTATTCAAATGCTAATTTAAAAAATGGCTAAGTGAATGAGGCTGGAGGATCATGAGTTCAAGGTCAGCCTGGTCTACAGTTATATATTGTCTCTAAAGAAATGAAATTGTGCAAAGAAAGAAAGGAAGTGGTTATTATGCATCTTTATTTTTATATTTTTTCCATACATACTTGTGTATTCTACTGATAGCCAGAAACCAGTGATCTAAATGACCTGAATTCTATCANTAGAATCATTACTTTATGACATACTTTATCATGGTTAATCTACACTTTTTTAAAAAAGATCAGGTTTTAAAACTCTATTGCAATTTAAACATGTGTTTTGATANGCAAATATATCCTACACTAAGATTAGTAAGAATTTCTATTCACTTAGTGAAGAAATAAAAACAAAAACACTAGACATACAAAACTTAGATACAACCCCCACACTAACACACAACCCCTGATGTCCCCACACCTACACCCTGACCCAATCAAGTCAGCAGAAATATTTCTTCACATAGCCTGATGATGCTCAGGTGGGAATCTTGGTGCTTTCAACACCCACTTTCTACTTCCACCCTTGGCAAGGTGGAGTACCTTATAAATCAGGTAAAAGGGGAAAATGAGGTGTGCTTATTTCCTCTCCCGCTCTCTGAATTGGATCAAGTGAGCCCAGGGCCTCTTGAACTGGTACTGCTGCACANTCAGGTCAGCCTCCTTAGACAGCTTAGTATCAGGAGACCCACCTGGCTCTCCTGCTAGCTGAAATGATTGGCTTCATCAGAAATTAGGGTGATATCATAAATCATCACTTGGAAAACATTTTATTTATTAATTGCTAGAGAATATTGATGGGAAAAGAACAGTAAAATTATTAACACCAATAGTAAGTTCTGCTGGGGAACTAACACTGTCTCCAGACACTGGCACATATCATAAAACAGGCAAGATCATCCCTACCTGAGAATCACTGGTTTAAAATCCACGCTCTCAGGATTTTGAAAACATACGCAAGATTTCTGTAAAACATGTACTTTAAACAGAATTGTGAGAGCTGGAGAGATGGCTCAGGCGTTAAGAGCACTGGCTGTTCTTCCAGAGGACCCGGGTTCAATTCCTAGCATCCACATGGCAGCTCACAACTGTCTGTAACTCCAGTTCCAGGGAATCTGATACCCTCACACAGACACACATGCAGGCAAAACATCAATGCACATAAAATAAAAAAAATAAATCTTAAAAAAAACATGATTATGATATTTTTCTTTTTTATTTTAATGTCTGTTTGCCTTATTTGGGTAGAGGCTTTTTTATTATATCAACATTCTAACCACCACATACTTACTAGAAGAAGAGATTTTAGCAGGTCTACCGTAAAATCAACACAAAGCCTAGTTCTTTACTGAGTACAAATGCTGCCTTGTCATCCTCTCCACTTTGAGCCCATCCACTTTTATTCCCATCATGATTTTAGTTGCTGTCTATGTAACACATTGAATCACACAGTCTTCATGTAACTCAATGATTTTAATTCTTCACTCATCACTTTATTTCTCTATAACCTCTGAAGAATTTAATCACTCAAAAATAGAAACTGAACAGAAAAATGAAAACAAAAAGGTATCCAATCTATCCCTGCAGGAACTAGTATGGTCTTAAAATGATAAGTAAAGTTTTTTACGTNAAGATAAAGTAATGCTAAGATTCAGGAAAACATAAAATAAAATGAGAACACTGAATCCAAAGTGAAGATGAAAAGAAGCAGAATTTTCAGAGTTCAGAGAAGAGAATGAACATGAACCACATTAAATCTAAGTCCAGAATAAAACCATGGNTAGATGTGAAGGTGTAGTGATACACACAGGGTAACCCATAGCCATCATACCTCATCATTTTAAACCTTGGTAATATTAGGTGTAACACTATAGAATTACCATTCTTCTTATACCATAAATACAAACTCAGTTAACCACAGCCAAACACAGGAACACTCATTCTTACAGGAAAATGCCATTGTAGATGTACTAATGATCAACAGATAACATGTAAAATAGTCCTGATGTTTTGCAACTTACTTTAAACAAGGTACATTATCACGAAGCCCATCAGATGAGCTGCTACTGGTGGATGGATGAGACTGAGGAGGAATGGGCTGAGGGTTGGAGCTGCCCACGGGGGTGGACAAAGGTGGCGGCTGCTCACCCTCTGGCGTTTCCACATCATTTATTTCATATAACAGTCGAACTTCAAGCATCTGTTATAAAAGAATGGCTGTTTACCTATTCCTAGTAATTAAAACTCCTGTACTATAATGTATCAGAAAGAATATTTTTAAAAGTTAAAAAAAGGCTATATTTCTAGAGATAAAAGAAAAAAAGAGTTTTGACTCAACTTTTAAAAACTTGTGTGCATGGGTGGTTTTAGAATGTATGGAATACCAGTAAGTTGATATTCCTTAANTAAAAGACATAATATACTTAAAGATTCAGATAGTCCATTAAAGTATATGTAAAAATGCTATTTTCACAAAACAGATGGTGATATAAATACTAAAGTGCTTTCAAATTTTTATGCAAAAGCAATTGCAAACTGTTTACTAAATAATTTTTAAAAGCTTAGAAATATCAGACAACTGAAAGGAAATTAGTTAAGAGGTGATTACCGGAATGACTTCTGTCACCACTTCCTGCTTGCTGAATCTATAAAGGATGACATGCGCTGACACTCCAGCTATGCACAGCATCCTGCTCTCTGGGCACCAGGAAATGATCTGAATGGCGTATGGATCTTCATCTACAATGTCCGTGTTTGGTCTGTCATCTTTACTTCTTGACTTTTCAAATACTTTAGACGTTTTTAATTTATACAGTACTTGTAGAGTTACTAGAAGAAAGCATATTACAAATTTTAGTGAAACCCCCAAATTGCTAATTCTTCTCTACCACCCCTTTCAGTTATTCCTTGCCACCTTTTTTTTTTGTGACTCCCTGCCAACCCATAAATCTCTCTCTATCAGGGATCAACAGCCTTCATATTTTACTGGGATTTAGGAACCCCACAGGTGCCACACCTGGCTAGAACCCAGAGTGGGCAACAGCAAGCAAACACTGGAATAAGCACCCAACAAAGACAAGAGCAGATATCTACATCAAGAAACTTTTTACAGTCACAACTCTAGATACCAAGGTCCCAGTGTAAAGTCACACAAATGACCACTATAATATGTCTCCTTCAGAAGCCAGCAAACCTATTGTAACAGGAACCCAGAAAAGCAAATTAGCTGAAACACAATACAAGGACTTAAACATAGGAATCATGAAAATGTTCAAGGATATTAAAAAGGAACAGAAAAAAATACCCNAATGTAGACTGACAATATGAACAACAGTTGAATGAGACAATGAAAACAATTCAAGACATGAAATTAGAATTTAACAAAGCAATAGGAAAAATAAAGAAAACGCAAACTGAAATAAAATTCAGAAANTTAAACAAAAATCTCATATACAGCTTAGAAGAACTGGAATAGAGAATTTCAGGTCTTGAAGACAAGGTAGATCAACTAGATAGTTCAGTTAAAGAAAATGTTAAATAAAAAAAAAATCATGAACAGAATATCCAGGTAATCTGGAACACCATGATAAAAGCCCAATCTACAAATAATCAGAATAATGATAGGAGAAGAAATCCAGGTCAAAGGCACAGAAAATATTTTTAACAAATTCATAGAAGAAAAGTTATCCAATCTAAAGAAAGAGATGTCTAAGGTAAAAGCATACTGAATACAAGATAGACAGTGCCAGAAAAGAAATTCCCCACAACACATAATAATAAAAATAATAAATGTATAGAACAAATAAAAAATATTAAAAATTCTAAGGGAAAATGAGCAAGTAACATAAAGGCAGGCAGGTGGGAATAACACCTGACCTCTCAATGGACTCTGAAAACCAGAAGGGCCTTNAAAAGACTTTGTATAAGCTCTGAAAGANTACAGATGCCAGACTACCACACTCATCGAAACTATCAATCATAATTGACAGACAAAGAAAAACATTTCACAATAAAAACAAATTTAAGCAATTTCTTCTCATCAATCCATCTCTTTAGAAGACACTACAAGAAAATCTTCAATCTGAAGAGGTTAACCGTATTTAGGAGGACATAGTGNATAAACAATCCTAGAATAGTTCATCAAAAGAGGGGCAAAAAACACTGATGCCACCACAGCAAAATAACAGGGACTTATAGACACATCATTGATAATTTTAAATATTAATGGTCTCAATTCTGCAATAAAAAGACATAGATTAACAGACTGGATTAGAAAACTTGATCCATCTTTATGATGTATTCAAGAAATATACTTCACCATCAAGAACAGATAATCAATTTACATACAGTAAAAGGATAGAGGTATTCCAAGAAAGTGGACTTAACAAGCAAGCTGATGTAGCCATTTTAACATCTGACAAAATATATATATTTTTTTCGAGACAGGGTTTCTCTGTGTAGTTTTGGTGCCTGTCCTGGATCTCGCTCTGTAGACCAGGCTGTCCTTGATCTCACAGAGATCCGCCTAGCTCTGCCTCCCAAGTGCTGGGATTAAAGGCGTGCGTCACCACCGCCTGGCACAAAATATAATTTGTAAACAAAAAAAAAATCAGAAGAGATAGGGAAGGACACTATATATGCATTAAAGGAGAAATCCACTAAGAGATACTGCAATTAAATACCTATCCATCAAACAGAAGTTCAGAAACACCACTATAGAAAACAATCACATACTATCTTTCATAATGAGATAGCAGATGACTTTAATATCCCACTCTTGCCAAGAGACAGGTCATTCAGACAAAAATTAAGTAGAGAAATGCTGGAGCTTACTGTTATCAGAAATCAATTGGACCTAACAGACACTTTCAGAGCATTCTATTCAAGCACTAAAGAATATACTTTCTTCTCAGCAGCCCATGGACGTTTCCCCAAAATTGATCACATATTAGGACACAAAGCAAGTCTCAACAGATACAGGAAAANTGAAACAGCACTTGTACCCTACTTGAACACCATGGGTGTTCAACAACACAGCTGCATAGTAACAACAGAAGAAATGGCAGGGAGTTTACAAACTCATGGAAATCGAACAATTTATTGCTGAATGAAAACTGGGTCAAGAAAGATATCAAGTAGGAAATTAGAAACATTTAATAATTAAATGAATGTGAAAACACAACACACCCAAGCTTATGGGAATAATAACGCAGGTTCTAAGAAGCACGTTCATAACACTAAGATAGCACTAAGCACTACACCAACAACCTGCAGAAATCACATATTTACAACTTATTTATGACACAATGAAAGCTCTAAAAAAAACAAGGAGAAGAAGTAGTACTCAGATGGCAAGAAATAAATGATCAAACTAAGAGGAGAAATGCCACTCTTGGGCATATACCCAAAGAATGCTCAATCACACCGCAAGGTCACATGCTCAACTATGTTCATAGCAGCAATATTCGTAATAGCCAGAACCTGAAAACAACCTAGATGCCTCTCTACTGAAGAATGGATTAAGAAAATGTGGTACATATACACAATGAAGTACTACTCAGCAGAGAAAA
>LZPO01108137.1:0-13305 GCA_001675575.1 Neotoma lepida | reverse complement strand
TTTCTATCTTGAAGAAACTTTATGTCTTTAGAAATAATGTGTATATTCAATGTAATTTTTTCTCTTTTTTCCCAACCATTACCCAATAGTTCAAATATCCACTACAAAGACCAAACACAGGCAATCATTTAAGCCTATAAAGGTTATTAAGATTATTAAATTTGAATGAGTTGATCCTACAGTAGTATCACTGACCCACCCNTTTCTCCCAGTAATTGAACTTGAAAGCTATCAATTATATTTTAAGTGGGATGGTCATATGTCANGAACCTATTTATTCTCTCTGACTTCTTGTTCCTTGTGCACTAATTCTAACATTAGCTTTTATTAATTCTAAAGTGATCAGGTTTCCAAGATACATAAACTCATGTCCAATATCAAACCCTCATCTCCCAGAGAAAGCTTTGGCACATTTAGATAAATTAGAGCGAATAATTTCTATACCTTTAAAGCATTGAGATGCTATTGGCAAGAGAAGTAGCATTAAGTTTCAGAGAACTTGGAAAAAAGACAGTGGGTAGGGCTAACTAATGAACAAACAAACAGAAAGAAAAGTTAAATATGACAGNGTAAAGCCCATTTGCCTGCTGCCCTTGAGCATGGATTGTTATGTCCAATTAGCAAACATAGGACCTGAGATTTTGTTGGCTTCTGTACAACTCAGATTACTGCTTAAGGAGCAGCCAAGTGATTATCCAGGAACACATCAGCGAGAGGGACAGAAATCCCCAGAAGAGCCTGTCTGAGGCTGTATGATTACAGTGGCAAACACGGGGATCCCAGTGTACAGGAGAAGCTCTGCATTTTCAAATGCTAAAACTAATTTCTGATGTGTGGACCAGCCTCTTTTATTTTTTCTTTGATGTGGAAAATTAATCTTGCTATATCAGATAAGCATAAGAGGGGCCATTTTGAAATTTAAAAATCAGCCTTTTCAAGATGTTTGCTTCTTATGTACGTTGCAACAGAGCCATAGAGCGGGGAGACAGTAGCAGTGCCTTCCCTAGTATTATGAACTTTCCTTATTGCTGAGACAAAAAAGCGACTAAGGAAGGGAAGGTTTACTCTGGCTCACAGTTCTAGGGTACAGTCCCTCATGNCCACAGAAATTTGAAGAAGCTGGTTGCATCGCATTCNTAGCAAGCAGAGATAGATGNATCCTACTGTGTAGCTCACTGTCCTGGACACATCCCATGAAATGCTGCTGTGTACATGTAGAGATAAGCCTTCCCACTTAAACTAATTCAGTCAAGAAAATACCTGAGAGGCCAGAGGTGAACCTAATCTAGATAATCCCTCACAGGTATTCCTGGAAGCTCCTCTGCAAGGCAGTTCTAAATCTTACCTAGTTGACAATCAATGTAAACCATTGTACCCATTCTGGTTGCCCCTTCCAAGCCTTAATACAGCAAAGAACCTTGGTCCTTAAAAGAGAAAAATGACAGTGGTGGTCATTGTCAGCTAATGATAGATAATAGACACAACAGATGTCCATGAAGTAAGCCTTATCCTAGCATCTCAAATGTCATTCCTTTGTATAGTGGTAAGACAAGTTTGAGGGTGGAGAGTCTTTCTCTCTCTTGTCTACTGTTATGCTATGTTTTCATTTCAACAAATCACTGAGGGAAGTGACTTCTCTGGGAAGCTGACATATCCCTGGGCCTCACCAGAACAGATGACACAGGTTGTCTCCAGATGAATTATAAGACAAACCTTAGTCCACATGTTGTTTTCAGACCCCAGAGGATTCTCTACTGTTGAATCTTAGGGCTGAGAGTTGATATTGCATTCCCTTGGGCACAATTTCTGGTCTTATTANTTTCCTAACTTCACCCACCTCCACCTCCACGGTAACTAAGAGACATAGACAGGGCATCTGTGTTTCTCCTACTCGCCTTTGTGCCATGCCCTTTGGGACAGTGTTACAGGTGAATTTACTGGGACATGATGGTGAGGAGAGGACTGAGTCCTTGGTACATATAGATTAACCTCCAGCTAACCAGAACAAGTTAGTTTAAATGTTTCCAAGATTTACAGGCTGAGATGAGAGAATATAATATCTCATATGCAGTGTAAATTAAACCAGTTGTTTAGAGTCTGGGGCCCTTTCTGATTCCAAATCGAGCATATACCTTCCTGCATCTGAGTTGGCTGGGAGTTTATATGACACAGGACTTGGCCCCTGAGTATATAAGTGTTGAAGTGTGGGCTCAGAATTTTAATCATGTCTTAGGTTCAGCTTAGTAGCACTTTACCTCTCTGTCATCAATCGCCTGACTACCTAAGAATTTCAGAAGCTTCACAAAACTGAATACTAAGCTGATACCAAAATAAGAAGCAAAAAAAAAAGAAAGAAAAATATTCAGTAATAACCTGAAAAAAACTATCTTGTTATCATTCTGTCTGTATAGAAGTTCACTAAGATGTATACAGTTTGGAACTGGGCATTTGTTTGCCTACCTTAATCTAGCTATGTGATTTTTTTTGTGTGTGTTAATTACAGTAAAGTGATATTTATAAGTTTATTTTATTGTCTAGTTAGTATTCATAACATTGAATATCATATCATATCATATTGAAGGTCATATCATTNACCCTGTTTTAGGACTGAGACAATAAAGCTCAGAGGAAGAGTGACTTGTCAAGTCACATAGCCAGTAAATGTTAGGGCAAAGGTGAAAACTCAGCCCTTTGGGCATCTGTGGAGAATTCATTATTCTGTACCACAGTGTCTGTGAGTAGTTCAGGTTATGGGATTACAAGCAAATAGACCCCAGAGCTGTAGCAATCGTGTTTCATTCTGGCTTTAATTCAGTCCCTGTTGGCCACCACGTTTTACCCATTCACCTCAAAAACCCATTCTCCTGTACATCCTTCTCCTTCCAGGTGGAAATTGATCTGGATCTGAAAGTTCTTTTCTTTCCATCTGCCAGGTTGTTTTTCCATCATTGAACATCTTTGATTAGTCCTAATGATTAGGACTGTCTTAGAGTCTAGTCTTAAACTGCACTTGAGTACATAGGTTCANGAATTGTCCTAGTCTCTATTAATTTCCAAACCATTAAATGATTTTTGAAAAAGTTTGTTGACACGTAATAATGGTGTATTTATATGAGTCACAGGGTGATATCTCAATACATATATACAATGATTAAATAAGAGTAATTAATATTCCCTTCTCCTATCATTTATTTGTATTTGGAGTCTTTGAACCCTTTTAGTCCTTCATGAAATATGTAACAGGTAGTTGTAATGAGAAAAGCTTCAGGATCTAAAATGGAAGATAGTGCTGTCTTCNACNAGGGTCCCCATTCCACAAAGTACAACCTTCATGGGGATTTATATTTGAAACTTTCATATATGCATATAATGTAAACGCATTGTGATGGTTTGAATAGAAATGACCCCCATAGACTCATAAATTTGACTGTTTGGTCACCGGGGAGTGGCACTATTAGAAGGTGTGGCCTTGTTGGAGTAGGTGTGGCTTTGTTGGAGGAAGCGTGTCACTGGGGGTGGACTTTGAGGTCTCAGGTGCTCAAGCCAGGCCCAGTGCTTCTCCCTTCCTGCTGCCTGTGGATCCAGATGTAGAACTCTCAGCTCCTCTCCAGTATCATGTCTACCTGCCTGCCACCATGCTTCCTGCCATGATGATAATGGACTGCAACTCTGAACTGTAAACCACCCCAATTAAATGCTTTCCTTTGTAAGAGTTGTTGTTATCATAGTGTGTCTTCACAGCAATAGAAACCATAGCTAAGACACACATTAATCAAATCTACTCCATCCTCTCTCCTTCAATTCCTCCATTATTTACCTCCTCCTCACTATTCCTTCCGAATTTCACGTGCTTTTTTAANAAACCCACTGGGTCCACTTAGTGCTGCCAGTACACACATGGTTGTGGAACTATTTACTGGAGTGTGTGAGGCCCCTAAGGGGCAGCATCCCTGAAGAAAACTAACTCTTTCTCTCCCTGCAATCATTTTTTGTCTATGTCTCCTCTGGTAGGGGTTAGATTTTGTGACCACGTGCCCCATCCATGTTGGGATTTTGTCTAGCTTAAGTGTGTGCAGGTCTTGTGTCCGCAGTCACTGCTGTTGTGAATTCAAATGCTCGTCTGCCCTGTTGTGTCCTAAAAACATTTTGTTGTAGTCATTCACCAACTCTGACTCTTACAATCCTTCTTTCCTGTCTTCCAAAATGATTCTCTTACAGGGGATTTATGAGGCTTAAAATAACACAAGAAAAATACTTAGAACAATGCCTTGCCCATAGCGGGTACCTCACAGGCTTGTTACTGTTTTTGCCATTGCCATTGTTATAATTGTTTCATAAGCAATGGTGTATGAGAAGTGAATCTTTTAGTTTACACTGAAAAAGNTTTAAAAATCTATCTGATTTTGTTTTTTAGCTTGTTTATTTTTTTCTGGTGTTTGAAAGTCTAAAGTAGTACAAACTAATAAGATAACGTGATGCTTTGATCCACAATACACAAATAATATTTATGGGCCGGGGCAAAGACTCACTAGCCGAAGCACTTGCTGTACAAGCCTGCTGATCTAAGTTTGATCTCCAGAACCCATTGTGGAAGGAGAGAATGGACTCCTGCAAGTTGTCTTCAGATCCCCACAAGGGTTCTATAGCACATATGCACCTGCACACACACACACACACACACACACACACACACACACACACACACACACCCCTGATGACAATGATAATGATTGTGATAATGATGGTAATTTTTAAAAGGCAATATTTAAATCAGGTCAGCACCCTGTTTGTCATTTTCTTATTGAGAAAATGTTTAATATGATTTCTTCTAGTGTTTTGAACAGTACACTTCATTATTGTTACCCATAGTCACCCTACTATGTAGTAGTACACAAGTACTCTTGCTTATAGCTAACTGTAACTTACCTCCCACCAATCACCCTTTCTCTATCCCTGTCTCCTTTCTCTGTCTGGTCTCTGGTATCTGCCATTCTATTCTCAACTTATATGAGTTTGACATTTTAATTTTTGGCATATGAGCAATATTATGCTGTCCTTGTCTTTTGGAATCTGGCTGTTTTTTTTTTCACTTTAGGCTAACGATCTCAAATATCTGCATGCCATCACAAATAATAGGAGTTCATCATTTTAAGGATGACTAGTATTCCATTGTCCATAGGTGCCACACTTTTCTTTGTTCTGCTCATCATCTGTTGAATATTTGGTTGGTTCCATTTTTTTAAAATACGTATTTATTTTTATGTGTATGAGTGTTCTGCCTGCTTGTGTGTATGTGCACCACATGCATTCCTGCTCTGCAGAGGCCAGAAGAGGTTTGGATCTCCTGGAACCAGAGTTCCAGACAGTCATAAGCTACCATATGGGAACAGAGCCTGAGGTCCTCTGTAAGAGCAGCAAATGCTCTTCCACTGAGCCATCTCTCCAGCTCCCTTGTTTCAATTCTTTACATTGTAAATAAATGTCAGTGCAACTGTTAAAATGTATATTATTTAATTCCAAATGAATATCACTTAATGTCATTGTGAATTGTGCTTTTAGTGTATTTTTAAATATCTTTTTAATAAATTAAAATATAATCACATTATTTCCCTTTCCTTTGTCCAGTCCCTTCCTTGTACCACCCTCCCCTTGTTCCCTTTCCAAATCATAGCTTTTTTTGTTGTTGTTATTTTTACACACACACTGCTCAATCCATTTAGTGTTACTTATATGTATATGATTTCAGGGCTTAGCACTTGATATTAAATAACCAACTGGGAGACTCATTCCTGAGGAAGACTGTTTCTCTCAATCTCAAAATCCCTTAGCTGCCTTTAGCTGTTTGCCTGTGAGTGGGACCGGTGAGACTTCTGCTTCCATGTTAGCTTGAGTATTGATGTTGTACTTCTTTAGATATTGATTAGGAAGCCACGTTGTTGAGATATCATGGGTAGAGCTTCTTTGTCATTTCTAGGAGACACACTCTTACAGGAGATTTCCTGGTCTGTTGCTTACAATCCTTCTAAATCCTTTCCCCAGAAATGTCCTCTGAGCCTTAGGTGCAAGACTTATGTTGTAGATTCATCCACTGTGGCTGGACACCTCATGATCATGTTCTCCGCATTTTGAGCAGTTGTGGTTTTCTGTGATAGTCCCCAGCTGTTGCAAAGAGAATGAGGAGTGAGAGCTATACTTATCTGCAAGTATAATGTTTAGGAAATGTTGGTTTAATACAGTGGCAGTAGTAGGTTTTCCTCTAGGCCAACTTTCCAATACCAGGCATGGTTTCTTTCCTGTTGAGTGGTCCTTAAGTCCATTTAGAGGGCTGTTGGTTAGCTCCAAGATGTAACTGCCACTATTATACCCTGGGGCTTCTCATGCCTTGCTAGTTGTGGTTCACGGATGGTGCAGCGGGGTAAGATTACTGTTTGCTTGCCTGCGTTAGAAACTTGCATGGTATTTTCCAGTATTATGAAAGACAGTCCTCAGGGTAGAGGCTTTCATGTCAGGTCCATCTTGGGCTCTCCAGGGTTTATGTACAAAATAAAGTGGTGTCTTCAGCAGTAGGAACTTACCTTCAACTTCTGGAAGGCAATGAAGGGCAAAACAAAATAAGATGTTGTTTGTTTTGAGACAAGGCTTCAGTTTGTAGCCCAAGCCTACCTGAAACCCCCTATGTAACCCAGGCTGGCCTTGAACTCTGGGCAATTATCCATCTGCCTTCTGAATACTTAGATTTTTTTTATTTTATTTTTTTGTCACTAAGGATAAAAGAAATGAAAACAATTTTCCTGTTATTCAAGGGTTCTTCTGCTCAAGCTGTTTGGTTCCCTGACCTGAAATAGAAATGTATTTTAATTCCTAAAATATGCATGCTGAAGCACATCATCATTATACTGAAAAACTCAAACAACAATAGAAATAACAAGCTCAAATGAAGCCTGCAGAGAATGTATAATCAAATACTGTGATATAATTCGAAAATTACTTCTATTTAATATGGTGCCATGTGGGATGGTTTTACCAGCACCCATCATTTGTATAGTTCATTAGAACAATTACCAGTGTGATAAAGATGCTACGTCAGCAGTAATATCCCAAAGTCGTCCTGATTGCGTTTCCACCCTTACCTGTGAGGTCCTCTCCCCACCCACCATATCCAGACACAAAGCTCCAGCACTCTGCTTCCAGTCATCAAGTTCCAGCACTCTGCCTCTAGTGACCAAGCATCAGCACTCTGTCTCCTGCCAGCACTCACTCTACTTTGAGCTCTTATTTTTTCACTGAGACTCATGGCTTCATCCTGTCTCCAATAAAAACTCCTCTTGGTGCCCAAGAATTATTCTTTTCTAAATTATCATCTACTAATGTCTGTCTTTATTCAAAGTTCTTCATGTCTCTTCACTCCCTGCCTCCAGGATCCAATCTTATTCTCTTTATTTTCACCATCTGCTCCCAGCCTGCTCCTCCACTTTATCTCCTGCCACTACCCACCTTGCACTTCACATTTCAGAAATATGGTGAGCTGTCTTCCCCTGCCAAGTCTTGTTTTCCCTTGTGCTTAGGAGACTTCTTCCTTCTTTCATCTGCTAGTCTCAAGTCCTGTGCCATCTGATCTATGAAGACTGTCATTTCTTCCAAGACATTGGGTTCCTAGCCACCCAGTTCTCCATGGCCTATGCTTTCTTCTGTTTTGTAACTTTTTGTGACTGCTGAGCACTCTGAGTTATACTATTCATGCCCTAGTCTACAGAATGGGCTGTCTCTTGGATTTAACAGACTGTCTAGCACACCCATTACTGCTAGATTGCAGTCTCTTAATGGACTAGAAGAGTTTTTACTTGTTTAACTCTCCAACAGCAATCACCAGGGTTCTTCTCCCTCTATGCTTCCCTCCCTCCATCTCCACTCACCTGCCTGTCAACACAATCACTCCTAAAAATTAATTCTCCTTCTAAGATAATTTAAGTGTAAAATACAGTGGCAGATAAACAAACTTCAATCCCATCCAATTAGAGTAAATCTCACTCAAATAAAATTAACCCAATTAAACCTGTTTCTGTGATTTCCTGACATACTTGAAGTGATTAAAGAATTGCATTTCAGGGTTTTATTTTTTATTTTTATTTGAGACTGGGTCTTCTACATACCCCAGTCTGTTTTCCAACTCTATATGTAGCCCAAGCTGAACTCAGCTTCCCGGAGGAGGCTGTGAGTACAGATACACTCCAATACCTTCAGTTCTGTCTTAGAATTTATAAGAAAGTTTCATTCTTATCAATGTAAATGTTCTTCAATTAACTTTATTTTCTAGAGCACTGTTAAGGATTTTTAAAAATTACAAAACTAATCAAGACTAATATTAGAAGGTTTGGAAAATGAAGGCAACATACACAAATATAAACCCAAGCAGTGTGCAGCAGCAAATCGTTCCATTTGGTTTTGCTTCTAGCATTTATCTGTCTATATTTTTATCTCTCTGTATATATCTGTGTGTATATAAACACAACCGTACTAAATATATAATTACACATCTTTGAACCATGCTTTCTGACGAATTTTGTATTTTTTTTTTTAATGAAACAGTGCGCTGGTTAGTTTTTTGTCATCTTGACACAGATTAAGTAATCTGGGAAAAGGAGACTTCAGTTGAAGAATGGCTTCCATTAGATTGAGCTGTTGGCAAGTCTGTGGGCATTCTTGATTGATGGTTGATGTGGGAGGGCACAAGCTATGGACCACCTGGGCAGGTGGTCCTGAGTTATGTGGAAAAGTAGGCCAAGAAAGGCATAGAGTACAAGCTAGTAAGCAGCATTCCTTCATGGTCTCTGTATGATTTCCTGCCTTTAGTGCCCACCATAACTTCCCCTCATGATGGACTGTAAGCTGCAAGATGAAATAAACAGTTTCTTTCCCAAGGTGTTCTTGTTATCACAATAAGAAGCAAACCAAAACACCTACTATGTATTTTTTTGTGATCATTTTTTGTGATCATTCAAATTCTCAATAAAATGTACTAAATTTATTGTGTATATGAGTGAATTGTATTATTTGACATTTGAGTTGTTTTATACATGATTTTGCCAGGACGGATAACTCTTCAGGGCATGACTTCTTATATGCAGTGTAGGCTTCTTTGTAGGGAGAGAGTTTAGAAAGGCACTATTGGGTGAGAGGGTAGCACATGGACCCCACTGTGGAATTCTATACCGTCCTCCAACTGAGTAATCTTTTTTGGAATGTTTGCAGTTTTTGGTCTTCATGTTATTCAGAGAGGGGAATAAAGGCAGAAGGACAATTGACCTGGTCTTTGCTGGTGCTACAGGAGTAAAGTTCTAGTTCAAAGTTTTTATCGGTTATGTGAACTTGGAAAAGTCATTCAATATGTTTTTATTTTAATTTATCACTTGAATTCTTTTGGTACTTTTTGGGATTTGAATTCAGGGCCTCATGCATGCTAGGGCAATGCTCTGACACTGAATGGTATCTCTAGCCCTTCGCTGGTTAATTTATAAACTTCGGATAATAATGTTTTGTACTGCTCCTTTTAGGAGTATAACTACACTAAGTACAGGGGATATCTTTAAACACCAATCTAGTAACTAGCAGAGCTGGATTATAACCCCAAACCTCTGCTGGAGTAGAATTCACTAAAACTCCCAGTTCCCTGAAGAGACATCTCACTTTTAGCACCCAGTGTTAGCTGTGGTGGATAGGGCCTGAGATGCAACGCCTGTAGCATGTTTTGATTTTTTAATATTTCAAATCATAGTCTTTTAGATCTAACTTCTTTTTTTATTTTGAAGTTATGTGATTGAAACCTAACTACCATGTGATTGCTACATGAGAATATGATCTTTTCAGTATCGGTTACAACATGCATTATTTCAAATCAGAGCACAAGGTTGATGTAAACAAAGGAGGTCAGTCTTTTCTATTGTTTTCTTCGTACATCACTCATGGATATTGCTTGATTAGTGGAATAAAGATGTATTATGCACTGGATCTATTTACCAGATTCAGAAAACAGAGTTTGATAACTCCTTAAGTCACTTTTAGACATTTTTTTTCAGAAAAAATGCAAAATTAATTTTATTGTGCTGAATTCTTAACATTTTGCTCCATTTGCTTAGCATTTGTTCGCCTTTGTTTTTATGCTAATGTATTACAAATTCATGGCAATGTGCTTCCTAAGGACTTTCTTTTACATCGCCAAAGAACTTTTATAGCAATCAGCAACATAACACAATATTATTATCTAATCCACAGTATTAATCTAAATTTCAAACTTCTAACGATTTTCTATTAAATTAAAAAAAAGTTCTGGTTCAGGATCCAATCAGGATAGGATCCGTCCACACAAAAACCCCAGCTCTCACCTTAAAAGGAGTAAGAAACAACTTGTTCTGGAGCCAGGTTACTGCATGTTCCGTGTTTCCATGTGGAGGCAATTTCATGGAGTTTGACAGTAACAGAGCTAAGAGATAACAATCAAGACATGTGATAAATGAACTGGTAGAAAACACAGCAAGATGGAGGAATCTCTCCTGTAGGTCGCAGATGCTATCTGATGGCATGCTTACCTCTGGATTGGTGGAAATAATTGTCTGCTAAATTGATAGATTCTCAAAGGTTTTTAATCTACTAGTCATGGCATGTTCTTTTTGACACAGAGGTGGACAGGGAATGGCTATTTGGGTGGGTAAAATTAGCCCAGGTTTAAGTAGAATTGGGCTCTGACATACCACTTCACTGCAGTCTTTTCTTTGTTTGTTGAGATTTATTCATTTTATTTTATTTTCTGTATTTGCACTATGTGCATACTTAATGCCTGCAGCAGTCAAAGAGGGCACCTGATCGCCTGGAGTTACAGATAGTTGTGAGACACCATGTAGGTGCTGGGAATCAAACCCTGGTCCTCTGCAAGAGCAAAAGTGCTGTTAACTGCTGAGCCATCTCTACAGCAACAGTTTCTGCATTCTAATAAGTCTTTGCAAATACAGCTTCTCTCCGGGAATTTTTATTCACAGATCTCAGATTTTATTCACAGTCCTATCTCTTTGATGTATAGTGTTCTTTACCCTTATTTTATGGTCTAAACACTTGTGGTAGAGTAAAAATGACAAGTTTGTACACGATTCTTGGATGTTTCCTTACAATTAACTTCAGGTTTGTATATTTTATTATTATTCAAATGATTGTGTATCTTCACGGAATCCTATAAGGAATCTTAGGGTTACTATTGCTGTGATGAAACACGGTGACTGAGAGCAAGAAGGGGAGGAAAGGGTTTGTTTGGCTTACACTTCCATATTGTTGTCTATCATTGAGGGAAGTTAGGGCAGGAACCTGGTGGCAGCAGCTGATGCAGACCTCATGCTTGAATGCTGCTTACTGGCTTCCTCAGCATTCCTTTTTATAGACCTTAGGGCCACCAGCTTAGGAGGTGACACCAATCCACAAGGGGCTGGACCCTCCCTTATCAATCACTAATTTAAAAAATGCTCATTTCTCAATTGAGGTTCACTCCTTTCAGATGACTCTAGCCTATGTTAAGTTGACATAAAACTAGTCAGCACACTCATGATGTCAATTCATTTGCTATTAGTAATAGTAACTTCCGTTACTTAAATTTGTGATTGTTAGGTTAGTCTACCAAACATTACTATTTTCTCTTTGTGATTAAGCACGTCGTAGGTGATTACTCTGAAACTACTTTGTAATATCTTCTTACTCATCAAACATGATTTCATTTCAACTAGCCTTAGGCTCTTCTCAAGTGAATTCACTGGAATTTTGTTTCTCTGCCTTTTCTTAGTAGTTTAGGTTTTTCTTACTTCCTGGCATAGCAAAACACTCTAGCTGCATTTATAGATTCTCTGACCCAGGCTTTGACTTTTCCCTTTCTTCATGGATCCCTGGTTCCATATTTATTTAGATAATAATAAATTATCTAAATTTATTATTACAATATTTACATACCAAGTTCTCCATGTTTGATGTGCTGATTGGTCTTCTGATTTTGCAAAAAAAAAGAAGAAAAGAAAAGAAAACACACACACACACACACACACACAGACTTGGGTTTTCTATATTTCTTTCTGTTAGGTTATATGTGTATTATTTGTATAATGTGTGTATTTTATAATGCATAATGTGAGTTCTATAAGTCAGTCTCAGCTCTTGATGATCTTAACTTGGAGAGCTTGTGTTTGACACTTTACAGTCACCAAAGCCACCCCAGCAAGTGGCTTTTGGGTTTGTTATTTCATGCCCAAGAAGAATAAGGAAACAAGGATAGAAGGGAGCAGAGCAAACATAGGAAAAGTAAAACTATTTAAAGAGAGGGAGGGACTCCAAGAAAAGGTAATGATGTGTTGCTCTGCACAGTATAAGACTTATGGTAGAAACTGGCTAGAGACTGGGGGAATCTCTATTGAGATTGGTTATTTGTGAGCTCATCATACACCGAACCAAGAAGTGGCCTACTTTCCTTTACTTCTCTACCCAATTGGAGAGACATGTACAATCAGGAAAGTAGTCATGTGTATGTCATGGGCACCTCGGTCTACTGTCTCTCCCACCTCTTTTCATTTGTTATGTAGGCTATTGATCAAGCTACTTTTCTTTCTTGTCTAAGGCTGGATGACCAGCTGATAAGTGGTCCTGGGCCCTCATTGTCAATGGAGAGTTAACTTTTATTAGAAGTAATGAGATAGGAGTTAACTCTCCATTGACAATGAGGGCCCATGACCGAATTATTTCAAATTTGAATTCAGTATCATAAAGGATCATGGACTGTCTTAATAGATGAGACTTGATGTGGATTAAGGGCTGTGTAAAAGAGAGAAAGAAGCAATGAAGTTGTATTAGAATGGAATGCCCTGTTTTGTGCACTAACATTTTTTGCACACATAGCAATAAAGCTAAAATTTAACAGCTATATAAGAGTATTCCTGTGTATTGATCCTATAGTTAAATAAAATCAGGTCCTTTCTTGTTAACTGATGTTAAAATGAGGTTTTTGCATCTCTTCTTATGCATTTAATTTTTTAAAATGGTGATGCTTGCATGTCTGTGAAATTTTATAATGTCCCTGTTAGACTTCTATCCATTAGCCTCAAATTCTTTTGACCATAGATTAGTTAAATACTATTTTTTTTCCTCCAAATTGTTATATGAACATTTTAGAATATGCATCTTCTATGCTTGGGCTGATTTCCACAGCAGATAAATCAGAAAATCCAGAAGTCTCAAGATGCAGCATGCTGGTGTGTGTGTGTGTGTGTGTGTGTGTGTGTGTGT
>LZPO01108136.1:107780-121623 GCA_001675575.1 Neotoma lepida | reverse complement strand
GTTTTTGGAGACGTCCTTCCCAAAGGCTACTCCCACCCCCACTGCTCACCCCTAGGCTATTGTGGGGGATGCTTTGCCCTAGTCTTTGGTCTCTGGCATAGGCTTGGAAATGGGCAATGCCAGGTCTAAACCTGATCTGCAGTCACCCCTGGGGGAGTGTTTGCTGTGAAATTCATCCAGATTGGGGCTGTCTCACACCACATGCCCAAAACAAATGGTTTGAGCTCCCTCATCCAGGATTTTTGAGCTCTGCACTCCTGCCCCTCCCTCTGTAACCAGTGCTTGGTGGCTGAGGCTTTATTGACCAAGGTTGTGGCAGCTTCAGATGCCTTTTCACCCAGGGATTGACCCTGAGCCCTCCACCCTGACTGAGCTGCTTGAGTTACTGGCATCCCCACTTCTCTTCTTTCTCTTGGCTCCCTTGTCTCTTCCCTGTTCTGTCTGTTTGCCTGCCTCTCTCGTGTCCCCACTCCAACACAGCCTTTCACTCTTTCACTCTCCCCCTCCCCCAATGAACTTCTTGCACTAACTCTGTCCCATGTGGTGGTGTTCTCTTAATGGCATAAGTGGCAGGTCCTGCTGAAAGGTACCCCCTTCGTCTTTTCAAAAATCTTTTCATTGGTCCAAAGACTCACTATGCTCATCTGGTGTTTGATCTGGCAGGCTTTACCTTCAACAGATCCCTGATCTCTCTGTTCGTTTCTGTCTGCTCTCCCACCCTGAACTTTGTGTCTTACATTTGTTACAATGTGAGAGCTGCTTCCCTCTGCCCTATGTCACCATCCACGTAGGGGGCACATGTGTGCTTGTCTGGCTCCTGCTCTCTCCCCTCTNCCAGCAGCTTGGGAGATCCACAGCTTAAGCTTTAGGCTGCTGTATTCCACATGGCTCTGGCTCTTTCAGCCTGCTGAACCACATGGACTCTTCCCTTTTCTTCTCCCTCCTGTGTTTCTCTTGCCTTGCAGCCAGCCTGACCACCCTGACAATGTTCTACTTTGATACCTTCTCTGTCTCCCTCCACATGGTTTAAAATTTGTAACAAAGTCTGCTCCTGCAGAACATTTTGTTTGTCTTGTTAGAAGAGTTTTGTCTATTTTGTATGGATGGCTGGATCTGTGCCTGTAAGTTTTCTTGCATACATGGAGCCACACAAAATTGCATCAGGCTCAGTTGAATGTATAAATGTATGTGGCCACTGCATGTTTATTTCTGACTGGTCTTAGATGCGTGAGTTTACTATTTTCCATGTGTCTTGGTGAGAGCTCAGCTGTTATTATTTCAACTAGCTGCCTGAGCTCAGAATTTGCCTCTGGGTTTTCTGGCCACTGAATCTGATGTAATAACAGATTTATATGTCATTTAAATAATATTAAAGTTGTTTTATGCTGTTCTACTTTATTAAGAAACAGCTAAGGGAATTGGGTATGGTTGAAGATCTGTAACTAAAAGTTAACTTAAAACTTGTAACTTAAATTGGAGCTATTCTGGGAAACAACACATGGCTTGCCACCATCTTAATTAAGTGCAGCCATGTGGGGAGTAGCCATTTTGACTAGGGTTGGAGAAGAGGGAGGTCATGTGACTTCACCACCATCTTGATTAAAGGTGATCATATGATGGTCCTACCAAGGAGGTCTCCAAGATATTTTGAATTAGGATGGATTTTTATATGATAACTTCTGTCTTGTTCTGAAAACAAGGTTTATGAAAGAGGATTTAAAACAATGCTTGTTTAACAAGGTATTAAAACTGAACCTCCATGCATTCATGTACAGGGACATATCTTGCTGGCAGCCAGATTTTGTAACATAAGAGTAATCCACTTGGTATTGATTTGATTGACACTGAGTTGTTTACACTGTTGAAACTTAGTTTTGCCTTCTACAGATTATGGTTGTGCTCTATGTCTTCATTCTTAAGACCTTAAGAACTTAAGACCACAGCCAAACACTAGAGACTGAGGTATTCCTATCTTATGATGCAGCAAGATGGTGACTTAAGCAGTCTGACAAAGGATCTCTCCTTACCTAAGGTCTTTTCAGGCTAACAGAGACCTATTTAAGAATGTATGCCTAACCTCCTTGCTTTTACTAACATTGTTAAGCTGTAGCTAGTTTGGTAAACTAAGTCATACAGAAAAGTCTTATCTTGATATTAAAAGAACTTCAATTCAGAAATCATAATTTTTTAAGGCTAAACTTAACAGGGATAAAGCTATAAAACTCCAATCTTATCAGATATACAAGTTAATAACCAAACACCTCATTAAGGATCAACTTTTTTTGATATGTTCAGATTTAGGTTCTTATGTATGTTTTCAAAGTTAAGTGTAAGACAAGTAACCGGAAACAAATAACATTTGTCTAGTCAAGATATACTTAACAGATAATGGTTCTCAAATACTTCAGAGATCTGAGAATGTGGCATTTAAAATGTTTAATATAAAAGCTTTTTATGANAAGCTTTTTATGATAGAAAGACATGCCAGCTTCTGGCAGCACNCCTGTNNCCTCCAGAAAAGATGGATGGGCACAGAAGAACCTCCACCTGGAGCTTGCTTTAAATATGGCAAAGCCAGTCACAGGGCAGAAAAAACTGCCTTTCACCTCAACTGCTGCCAAGACCCTGTCCAGACTGTNNACAGGCAAGACACTGGGGAGCTGATTGCCCTGCTTTGCCTAGACAAGGTAGGCTGGTCCCCNCTCCCCCAAGTTCCTACTCCACAGGAAAGTCTGTCAGACCTTCTGGGCCTGTCAGCCAAAGANTGATGCTGCCCTGGTACCTCTGTCCCCAACGACCAAGGAGGAACCTGGGGTAGGTCACCAGTAAGTTCCTTTCATTTTAATAGATTCAGAAGCTTCTTGGTTCACACTTCTGCTTACTCAAGTGAAGTTTTTCCTTCTCATATCTGATGGTGCTTGATGACTAGCTACTGATAGCTTGGCCAGTTTTACAGATCCCCCCTNCAGGCTACAAGCACCTTAGTAGCTCATTAGTTAGTTCAATAGTTAAGTTTCTTGTTAAAAAATAAACAGATATGCCTTATTCACAGACTTCATAGTAAAGGATATACAGGTTTCAGATGTAACTTCCCACTAAAGGAACACAGAAAATGATTTAAGATATGTAAATGTAAGTTGTAAAGGTATAAGTAAATGATTTAAGGTATGTGAAGATGTTTCGGACTTCTGTCCCTTTCCTATGCTGTGACTGGAATCCAGAGGGCAAAGGAGTTCAGATTATGCAGTTCAGAGGGACAAGCCTCCCAGAACACAAAGCCAAATGAAGTAGAGAAGAGTGGAAAATAGACCTGGGNTGGGGCACACAGAAACTGTTAGGAAGAGGAAAGACAATAGTCCTCTATTTCTTGTGGACAAACATGTTTACTGTTCCTTTCTATTTTGCTGAACAGGTTCAAACTATGCTTTTGATCATTCATGGCAGAAAGACAACTTGTGTAAGTGATTCTAAACTCCTGATCTTCCTCTTTTTAAACTGNAGGGGTAATAAAACACCAAACAGAACTTAGGAGATTATGGCCAGTAGAGAAGAAACACATTCGCCACAAAAGATTCTCCCCTAATCTATGAGAAGAAAATATTAATCCAGAGTATTTAAGGGTCTGAAATCTAGCTAACCCTAAAAAACTCTTATGTAATATTAGCTCATTAATTATGTTTAATAATGATTATATAGGTTTGTAAGACAAATTTCTAACCAGTCTTATTAATAAACACACAGAACAAGAAATAGGGGTGAAAATCTGACTGAGATCAGAGGAATTAGGAGCAAGCCACCAACTAGCCTCACCTCACTAACGCTGCCGCTACTTCCGAAGAGTGAAGCGAAGAGAAGAGAGCGACTTCCTGTCTAACCCAGCTTTTTATGCCTGTCCATTCTGCTAACTCATTTCCTATCCTCACCAGCTACATCACTTCCTGTCTGTCTGCATGGACCTCCAGAACTCTATGGCTGATGCTGGGATTAAAGGCGTGTGCTACCACCTCCTTCCGCTAGTTTCCCAATGTGACTTTGGAGTCACAGAGAACTAAATGGATTAAGGGCNTGTGCTAACTTGCATGACTATTGTTTTACTACTAGCNGCTGGCTGCCCCATTTTTCCTCCAATCCTCAGATAAATTTTATTGGGGAACACAGATAAAATATCACCACATGGGTTTCTTGAAATTTTCTGATAATAAGAGTGACTAATAAGGCCTACTTGTTAATACGTGCTCTTTACTCCAGAAATAATTATTTTATTTGCTATAAAGTTACAGTGCTCAAAAACTGAAAATGTTCATCGTAATCAATGATACTTGGCACTTTAAATGCATAGCTACAGCATCCCTTTTGTGTGCCTTTGCCACAATGTAACCATGACATTCTTCTTTCCCAATGGGGTAGATACTTTCTGTTGAACTTGGAGGAACTTTTATGACTCAACCAGTAAAAATATTGTAAGAGCTGCTATATGAGGCCTGAGAGAATGTAAAAATGCCACACATGTGACTTTTGAGATCTTGAGCTTGCTCTTGGAATGGAACCTCCATGTTGTAAAGAAGCCTAAGCAACCTGTACAACTGACTCCAGCTCCGATTCAGCTTGTAGTTGATAACTGATTTGATGTGAGATGAGCCCACTAAGAGCAGTTGTACCTTCTGAGGTAATACTGCATGGGGCAGAGATGGCCTGTCCCTATCTGACTCTGCACGCTTGGCAGATTTCTGAGCAAAATAAACATAGGTTATTGTTAATATGAAAACTCAAAATCTAAAATTCTTAAAAATGTTTGAGCATAGATAGGTACCTTGCTACAAGTAGAAATCCAGGTGGTTCACATGGGTGTCTGAGGTAGTTTTTACTTTTTGATCATTCAAAGTTCAGAAATTATTTTATGCACAAATATTTTAAGATTTATTTTATGTGTATGAGTGTTTTGTCATGTATGTATGTGCACCCTGAGTGAGCCTGGTACCCACAAAAGTCAGAAGAAGACATTGGATTCCCTGGAACTGGAATTACAGATGACCATGAGCCACCATGTGGTTGCTGGGAAGCAAACCTGGGTCTAGTGAATTTCTTTTTTCAGACTTGGGTCCCAGCCCCAAGAAGTCTCTTATAAAACTGCAAATACATAAATATAACCTGCTCAGTCTATATAATGTTACCTGTATGTATGCTTTCAGGGCTGACTGTTAGATGTTGGATAACCAACTGATATGCTCTTCCCTGGAGAAGACTGTCTCCTGCTCTCAGCATTCCTTAGTTGTCTGTAGTTCTTTGTCCAAGGCTAAGGCCTCATGGGCTTTCCATTGTTCACATTAGCATTTCTGTGGTTGTCTGTAGACGAAAGTTTGTCCGGTTCCCCCGCCCGGCTCCCACGGCCCGCTTAGACCCAAATAAACACACAGAGGCTTATATCATTTTTAAACTATGGCCCTGGCAGGCTTCTCGCTAGCTAGCTCTTACATCTTAAATTAACCCATTTTATAAATCTATGTCGCCACGTGTTCCACGTGGCTTTACCTGTGCGCAGTTACATGTTGCTTTCTGGGCAGCAGAATGGCGTCTGCCCCAGCTCTGCTTTCTGCTGCTCTCCCTCTAGTTCGAATGTCCCGCCTAACCTTATTCTGCCTCACCATTGGCCAAACAGCTTTATTTATCAACCAATCAGAGCAACACATTTTTAGAAAGACATTCCCATCAGTTGTCCTTGTTCAGCTTAGGTTTAGGCAGTCTTGTTGGTAGTTACATCTTGATGGATGTAACTTCTGATATTATTAGGAGACAATCTCACAGTAAACTCCTTGATATTCTGGCTCTTATAATCTTTCCATCCCCTCTTCTACATGTTTTCTGAGCCTTAAGTGCAGGAATTGTTTTGTAGATGTATACCTTGGGACTGGGCCCAGCAACTCTGCATTTTGATTTGTTATCGTTTTCTATAGTGGTCTCCTCCATCTGTAGCAAAGAGAAGTGTGGTGGTTTGAAAGAAAATGGCCTCCAAAGACAGTGGCTGTGGGAGTCCAGCTCTGACCTGCTCCCACCTATTGAAGGGTTCTTAGGTGGAGGAGAGAGGAATTAGGAAATATTAGGTAGATAGATGAGGAGAAAGACAGAGACACAGGATAGCTTAGGGAGGGCCCTGGATCAATACCCAGCCAACCAGAACTTTATTCAAAAGGGCTTTTTATAATATGCAAGACCTCCCCCTTGCAAGATCAAAGCTCATCGTACAACCAAGTGTAGATCCTTCCAAATACCTGGTAAACATGCTTGTGGCCAAATGATCCCCTTATGTAGCCCTGCTGGGTAAAGCAAGCTCAGATTCTCTGACCGTGAGTAAGGTCTCACTAGATAGCCTCTGTGGTTCACCGCAAGTGACTATTAGGAGGTGTGGCCTGTTGGAGGAAGTGTGTCACTGTGGGGGTGGGCTTTGAGGTCTCTTGCTCAAGCTTCCCTTAGTGTGATTGTTGGTTGATTTCCTGTTGCCTGAGTCAAGATGTAGGACTCCCAGCTTCAGCACCACGTCTGCCTGCATGCTGCCATGCAGGGACTGAACCTCTGAAAATGTAAGCAAGCACCTCAATTAAATGTTTTAATTTATAAGAGTTGCCATGGTAATGGTGTCTCTTCCACAACAACCCAAACTAAGACAAGAAGTTTCCTTAATGAGGGGTAAGGACTACACTGTGAGCATAAGGATAAATATTTAGAATGTTGTTAGAAACTGTGCTGGCTTAGTAAAGTGATGATTGTAGGTTCTCCTTCAAGATCTATGACTTCACTAGTCCTGGGTAATTTGGCTAGGTTTCTAGTACCAGGCATTATTTCCCTCTTATTGTCTTAAGTCCAATTAGAAAGCTGTTGTTTACCACCAAGGTATGTGTGCCGCTACTTCATTCTTAGAGTTATTAAGAGTCGCTGACTAGGACTGTTGGTTGCCTCTCTCCTTTGGAAGCTTTCATAGTGCCTTTTGGTACCATAAAAACTAGTCCTTAGGAAGGAGGCCTTCAGGTCAGTTCCAGCTCAGAGGCCTCTGTGCCCTGTGTCTGAAGTGCATGGTGTCTCATCTGAAATACATCTCATTGGAGCTAGAAGCCTTTGCTGAGTCAGAACATGCAACATTGTCTTTCTGGGTCTGGGTTTCCTCACTCAAAATATGATCTTTTCCATTTACCTGCAAAGTTCATGATTTCGNTTTTTTTATAGTTCAGTAGGATTCCATAGTGTATATGTACTACATTCCATTCATCCAAGTAACACTATACAGACTGAGGTGGTTGTATTTATATATTTAGNAATATATGTGTATATACATATACATATATACATGTAACAACAATTAGTGAAGAAATAGGCCATAAATGTGGAAGAGAGCAAGGCTTTGGAGGGAGGAAAGGAAGGGGGAAATGATGTAATAATATCAAAAATAAAAGATTAATGAATAAAAGAAAATACAAATATTCTAAAATCTGAAAAAAAAATGTATAAAGTCAGAAACTTTTAGTCCTAAACATTTCAGGTAAGGGATATTGATCCTGTAATTATTATTGTTTTAAATCATTACATTTTGTTTGTCTATGTATGTATATGTATGTCTGCCACCACATGTGGGGGCCCAAATACACAAGAGTGTGTCATATCTCCTGGAATCTGAATTACAGGCAGTTAGTTATGAGCCACCTGACATGGGTGCTGGGAACCAAACTTGGGTCCTCTGCAACAGCAGCAAGCATTTCTANCTTCTAGGCTATCTTTACAGTCCATAAAACCTCACATTTGAAGTTGTTTGTAATAATGATGAATCCCAGAAAGATGAAAAGCAAATAAAAATGACTGAAAGAAGAAACCGCATCTCAGATGTTTTCAGGGAAGCCTGCTGAAGAGTGGTCATGTCTGTGACCAGACTGCATCCAGTCTGGGCAGTACTGCTTGGGTTCAGAGCTGGTGTCAGTCAAGCAGATCTCCTGGTGATTCTGTAGAGTGCCAGGATCAGAGCAAGAAGAAGGAAATGATGAGAACAATTAAAATGAATTAAATGAATAAATATAATATAATAAATAAATATATATTTAAAATATAATAAATAACATAAAATAAAAGCCAGTTCTTTGAAATGATAAACTAGAGTTGTGGTCAGGAAACCAAAGCCCTGTTGCAAACCACAAAGGGGTAAACAACTGCAGATACAGAGAACGTGAGTTCTAAGATAATCTTATTGGTAAATTTATATCAGTAATTTAAAAAATAGATGAAGCAAATACTTTTATAGGTGGAAAATTGAATTCTTTCTATCATCACATACATCAGTTATAGAAAATCCAGGAAACGGAGAAACAAGCTTTACAAATGTCAGAGACAAATATAGAATGTGACCTAGTATCCACAACAAATCAATAGCCATAAGAAAAAAGGAGTAAAATGTGCCCTGAAGCAAAGTCAGATATATGACATCTNAAAGCAAGTGGTGGCTTTTTAAATTTTATTTTTGACAATTATAAAGATGGATAGAATGCACTGCGATTGTGTTCATTCCTCATTACCCTGTTTCCTCTTCTGCTCTTACTGATTCCTTTCTTTGCAACAAGTTCCCTCCTAACCCTGTGTCGTGTGTGTGCGTGTATGTGTGTGTGTGTGTGTGTGCATGTGTGCATGCACATATGTGTAGTCACAGCTGCTGTGTGTTTGAGATTGTGATAGTCATGCCATATTCAGTGTCTAATATGACTGTCCTCCCTCTTCTCACTCACAGTCGTTCTGCCCTTTTGTCCATTATGTTCCTTGGGCCTGGGATGGAGTGTATAGATAACTCAGTTAGCATCCAACAGTTACTTATTTGCAGTACTTTAAAAATGATAGCTTTTAAACTCCAGATTTGAACAAGTCAATTTTTAAAAAGAAAAGAAGTGGGAGCAGTANAGGCAGCATGGCTATAGATTGAGTATTGATTGATCAGACTTGTCTGGGGGTTGGGGCAAGCGAGTTGCCTTAGAGGGCAGACCTTAAAAGGTTTCTGTCTCATGTGGACCCTACACGACATGGCTCCAGAAACGTGCTTCCTTCTATGACGTGCCTTCAGCTCCACTCTTCCCTTATTTGACGTCAGCTATGCAAAACAATGATTTCTTCAANGATGTGACCAGGGCATTACAGTTACGTAAGACAATATCCACAGGGAGAAACCACATGCTCAGAATTTGCTTTAAAACATTTTAGCAAGGAAAAAAGATTGGAAAACAATAGAAGAAGCAATGTGGCAACATCTGGGTACATATGTAAACTGAGTGGTGAGCAGTATGCACATTTGTTGTCTATTCTTTTGAATTCCTGGCTTTTTTTTTGTATTAAACTGTTTTTAAAGTGGGCAGCTGCTTGGCAGCATTAATAAAAGCTTTACTCAAATGGATCTATTTGCTGACCCCTAAAATCTTGTCCACTCATATCTCTTAGTCTTGGTTGTCACCTTCTTTTCCCAAGCCTCAATGTAGACAATGTACCCTNAGTTCCTACCAATGTCCACTCCTACAAAATTTCAGAATGTCTCTGCTGCAAGAATTCCTAGCAACNTAGGCAAGGATAGGATCTATTGTGGATATGGACTCTACCTGGAAAATTGAAAGAAAGAGAAGGAGCTGTCTCAGAGGATCAAGCGNCTTGCTGAGCAAGCATAAGGACTGAAGTTTGGATCCCCAGCAACCAGCATAAAAACCAAAGGTGCTGATCCACCTGTCATCCTAATGTTTGGGAGATGAAGAGGGGATGCTTAGGACAAGCGGCTACCTAGACTATCTGAATTGTTGAGCTACAGGCTCAGAGAGAGACCCTGCCTTAAAAAACAAAGTGGACATGGATTGTGGAAGACATGTCAAACTCTTACGTACACACAGATACACATGTGCATGTACACCTACAATTGTGCTCATACATGTGAACAGTACACACATACTACACGGAGTAATTGAAAGTAAATTGAGGATCCTAAAAAAGTGAGTGAGTTGGAGAGAGCTTTACAGACTCAGAGTCTTTTATTAGGTACTAATTTATTTCAAGTGACATAATATAAGAATGGGTCATTGATTCCCCTTATGCTGTTAAAATGTATTTTTGTGACCTAATTTTTTTATTATTTTAAACTTTTAAGAATATATTTTCAAGGGTGAAGTTTGGGGTCATGATACTTAAATATTTTTAAGCTTTTGATAAAATTTTCAAATGTTTTCAAAATGTGTAATTTCTTCATATAAACTTTATACTTTGCAGACTCCCACTATGTAGATTAGTCAGGCCCTGGGTTCTTGATCCCCCTGCTTCAGCATTTCAAGTGGTGTGATTACAAGTATGCACCAACACACCTGCCTGCAGCCTTCTCACAGTTTCATGGAGGCTGAGTTTATCTACGAGGGAAACACGGAACTGATGAGTTTGATGATACACATAACAATGTCCTTAGCTATTCCAAAATAACATTGGAACTTACGTGTACTTTTATTTAAAAATCCAAAGAGAAAATTATGATATNTGNTATNATTAGTGTGGGAGAGGATTTTGTGGAAAAATGGAGCTCACTGTACTTAACAAATGACTAGTTCTTTGCCTAAAAAATAAGACAGACATAATCAGATGGTGGGAGAGATGAAGTCTTTTTCCTAAGATTATATACAAAATTTCTAACTCTTTGTCACCTATTCTATTTATCCTAAGCAGTAAGTTAATGGAGACACATTTGGAACCACAGGAGGCAGAACCCATCTCATCACTTGCTCAGCTCATTTGGACTTTTGTTTTTAATACNTGTGTTTTCCCATAATGTCTTTCTCTCATTCTCTTCATTGTAATCGTGATGAACACAGTTGTTAAGAACATAGTATTTCTTCATTTGAGTCTCTCTATTGTTCTTTGAATTATAAATGCTGCTCTTCCTGAAGGATTGTATTACAAAAGACTGGAAATTTTCAGACAGTGCGTATAGTGCATTATAGTTTCAAGAGGCTTCATGTTTGCAAGAGACAAATTAAGCAGCCTGCCTAATATGTAGACAACATCTGTTACACAGAGTCACCATTAATGATAACATTGGGATTCCTTTGTGGCTGAGTTTCATCCAGCTGCACCTACCCATAAAAGGTGCCAACAAAGAGGCTGNGTACTCAACTGTCAGTTCAGAATGACTTGGGNAAACAGCACATAAATCCAAAGTGAATCTTTGTTAACCTTTGAAATCAGAGCTTCATTAATCATGGTGAAGGACAGCTTATAATCTCTTCACAGCCAACTCATCATCTCCAGTCAATGCTTGGTAAGACACTCCCAAGATTGGTAATGCAGAGGGAAGCCACACACCAAAAAACAGCTTTATGGTGTCCACCTGCAAAGGAATCAACTCAGCCATAGGTCCAGTAATTACAAGTTCTTCCAAAGGTTGCTTCCATACAGCATTCCCACCCACACTAACAGATCTGTTACTAAATTAGTAAAAACAAAATTCCAAGGTCTGGATATAGTTTAATTTGATGAACTTGCATCGTTTACTTGGATTAAACATTACAATTGTCAAGTGAAGGACATCCAGAAAACTAGTAGAAAAACTGCCCTTTGCCCATAAGAATAAATAACAACTCTTTCACAATTTAGTTGTGAAGTGCGTTCTGCTATATTTTCAAAATTTTTATTGTTGCTATTGTTGTGCATGAACCCAGGGCCTTGTACATGGTAGGCAAAAATGTTCTGCCACTGAGCTAACATCCCCAACCTAACACTGTAACACATTTTTTTTTCTGGGTCCCTTTGTGGGTATGTATTTTATTGTATATCAGTCAACTTACTTGATACCTACTTCTGTACCTTTTGTATTTTGGGCTTGATTGGTTGGTACTAAGGATATGCTGAGGAGCAAAACAAAGTTCCCACTCTCAGATAGTTTTATTGACCATATGGAAGATAACAAATGACTGTATTTATAGACACAAGAAGATTGATTGGTAATTGCATAGTAAATTCCATGTTCAAGGAAGACCTGTATTTGTCTGAAATAATAAATTAAGGAAACGCAAGAACAATGTGAACATTCAGGGAAAGAGTACCTGGGCTAAGAAATATCAGCTGTGTGGGCTCCAAACCTGGCAAGTCCAGGTAACAACACAGAAGCTTGCCTGGCTGGATGGTGATGCAGGAGAAAAGTAACATTACAGCAAAATTGTGAGGGTGGGCAGGGGCCAGCCCTTAACAACCTTGAAGATTATAGTAAGAAGAGACTACCCTGTGTGAAGGAGTGCTGTTGGGTTTCTTAAAGAGTGTACTGTTCTAGTCTGTTTAATTTAATTCATTATTGTTATTTTGTTTGTAGGTTAGGGTCCCACGTAGCCTTGGCTGGTCTCAAACTTGCTTTGTAGCCAAGGCCTGCCTTGGACTCTTGGTCTTCCTGCCTCATCATCACAACTACTGGGATTGTAGGCATGTACCACCATGCTAGGCTTGTTGTCTGGTTTATGGTCATCTTTTTAATTTTGTGAATATTTGTTTTATTTTTAGTTATGTCTATGTGTGTGTGTGTGTCTGTGAGTGTATACCATTTGTGTGCATGTGCCCACTGAGGTCAGAAGGGGATGTTGAAGCCCCTGGAGCTGGAGATTCAGACAGTTGTGAGCTGCATGACATGGACTCTAGGAACCAAACTTGGCAATGCTCTTAACCATTAAGTCATCTCTCCAGCCCTGGTTTATATTCATCTTGACTCAATACTAAATTCCTCTAAATACATAATTCCATACCAGCTGAAAGATCTTTTGGNTCACAAATCATAATGTAACTCAGTTTTGCCATCTANGAAAAGATTTTCCTAGAATGTAANTTTAACCTGAGAGTCTGTATATGTGTGTGAGAGAGTTTTGTGTTACTGTAAGACACCTGAGATAATCAACTTAGAGCTGGTTTTTCTTTTGCTTACAGTTTGGAGTTTCCAATCTGTGATTGGTTGGCTCCATAGCTTTGGGGACTGTGGTGAGACAACACACCATGCTGAGAATGAGAAGTAGAGTGAAACCATTCAACTCCTGGTTAAGAAGCAAAGGAGAGGAAGAGGAAGGACCCAAATCCTACTATTTGTTTGAAGGCAATGCCCCAATCACCCAACAACCTTCCAGAGACCTCACCTATTACAGATTCCACCCAACTTCTAGTTCCACAGAATGCTCATAAAATCATGTGCATCCATGCATCTGTTGAAGAAGCTGAGAACCAGTGGTCTAGATGGCCTGTGAGTTCTAACTGCAAAGTCTCAGGATCCTCAGTCCTTAATATGGCTAGGAGTCTCCTATTAGTATATCTTAAGGGTGTTTCATTTTTGTTTTTAATTTTTTAGATTTATTTATTTTATATGTATGAGTGTTGCCTATATGCATGTATGTGCACCACATGTGTACCTGATACCCATGGAGGGCCAGAAGAAGAGGAGTCACTCCTGAAACTAGAGTGATAGATGGTTGTGAGGTACCGTGTAAGTGCTGGGAATCAAACCCAAGTCCTGTGCAAGAACAAGTGACTAACTGCTGAGACATCTCTCTGATCCCAAATTTTAAGTTTTTAAATTTTATGTTTATTTTTGGAATTTGAGAGGGTCTCACTGTGTAGTCCAGGCTTTCCTGGAACTCTCAGTCCTACCCTAGTCTCTCTGATGCATGCTAGGACTGTAAGTGTGTACCACCACAACCTGTTTTAATTAGCAGATCTTTAAATGAGTGACCTGATTGTTTATTGACTCGTTTCATTTCTTCATCATTACCAAAAATATTCTCAAGAATCTGTCCCATCTGGTAAATTGTATGACATCCTTCATCCTTTT
>LZPO01108136.1:59179-70981 GCA_001675575.1 Neotoma lepida | reverse complement strand
GTACAGAGCAACGCATGCTTTTACAGCTCTGGACAAATGCTCAATATGATCTAGAACTTTACGATGTGATCCTGGAGCCACTGGCCACACACAGTTATTTAAATTAACAGCAAGGAAATGAAATTTAAAAATCAGTTCTTCATTTCTCAGAGCCATGTTTCAGCATCCGATCACTGTATGTGGCTGCTGGTGCCATACTGGAAAGCACGGAGAAAGAACTCTCCACCCAGAGTCTGGTCTGGGCCTGTTTCTCTGGCTTTGTCTTTTGCCTTCTGCTCTACTCGTGTTCACCCACACCTTCTTCAGCTAACCCAGCTCCTGGCCACAAAGGGTAGATCTATCCTTTCAGTTTGTTGAGTCAGGGCATCACTACCAAGGTTAGCCTTGAACTCACAATCCTCCTGCCTCAGCCTCCTGCATGCTGAGAGAACAGGAACATGTCCCCACAGCCTTTGTTTGTAAACTAGNGGGGAAATGGATCAGAGTGTANGGAACTAACACGTGTAAGGACTGCAAATAGACGCCGGCCATCTTCTGTTGTTGGAACAGGTTTCTTGCACTTTGTGCCCTCTGAGTATTCACGACTGTGACCTGTTGCTAGTGTTAAGGGTGGTCAGGGTACCGCATGCAGTGTCTCTGGCAGATATCACTGTGAGAGCTGCACTGAGATGATGGCAGAGAAGCCCAGGNATCACTTCACTTCTCTTCCAGGGATAGATGGTTTCCCTCTCAAGGCCTCCGTTCTCTCGTCATTACAAAATGCCCCTCCAACTTCTAGCTTTACCAGTCAGCAGTTCTCAGATGGCTTTTTACTCATATGCCTCCTGACTCTCTTCCTAAATGGCTGAGGACCATTTTAAAGGTTGAGGTGCTAGCCAGGCACCTGAGTAGGGTCCTACTGACGGCTTGACAGGAGGTAACCTGGTGAGACACCTGGAGTTGCATCAAGCCCTTGGCCCAAAGCCAGGTTCTCTGCCCCAGCAGCACCAGCACCCTGCAGGGTCTGTATAAAGGCAGAGTTTTAGAGTAGTGAAGCTGGAATTGGCACTAGAGGAAATGCTAAGTGATTCATTTGTGCCCCAAGTTTGAGAAACAGTAATTCAGGACATGGAGATGCAAGAATCCACACAAACTCACCTATGTGCAAAGTGGCTGGAGGGAGTGACACAGATATGGGTGATGNTGCAGCTCCTACCCTCCAGCCAGCAGGCGTAAGCCTGTCCCTCCAAGCATCTCCAATTGGAGTTTGGACTGCTTCCATGGGCAGAGTTCTGTTCTTTCCTGTCTCAAAAACTGTGAATTTGAGATGAACACTTGGCTCTGGAGTACACCCGATACCNGATGATGGACTTAGGGACTCATGAAGCCTCTTTCTCCATCTCGTGACTTCTCTGACTGAAGCTCTCTGGATCACAGCAGCCTCTTCATGAAATCCCAAAGGGCATTTGGTGTGAAAATAAAAGGGTAGATTATTAAATCTACTCTAAAAAAAAGATATAAAAATGATAAAAGACAGATTTTTAAACTAAAAAAATATGGATACGATAAGATAAAAAGGTAGACTATTAAATCTACTTTTAAAAAGAAACTACTTGTTTTAAATATTTTACATTGGGTTGGATATTTGGATATTGTATACAATTTTGGATTAGACTCACTGAAATAAGATAAATAATAAAATCTTTTGTCTAAACTTGTCAAATATTAATGGACTGGACATTGTTAATATATATAATGGAGTTTTTGTCTAAATCTGTCAAATATTAATAAACTAGACATTGTTAATATAATTCTTAACTGTATATATATTATATACACTTAATTTTGCTTACTGTATATAGTTTTTCTTATATTAGTTATAACTTTTTATTATTTTAAACAAAAAAGGGGAAATGTGATGATATATTGTGTCCCCCAACATATAGTGGAACCTAATAAACTTATCTGGGGGTCAGAGAACAGAACAGCCACTAGATTAGACATAGAAGCCAGAAAATGGTGGCACACACCTTTAATCCCAGGAAGTGATGGCAGGAAACAGAAAGGTATATAAGGCGTGAGGACTAGGAACTAGAGGCCTCTTAAGCTTTCAGGCTTTGAGCAGCAGTTCAGCTGAGATTCATTCGGGTGAGGACTCAGAAGCCTNCAGTCTGAGGAAACAAGATCAGCTGAGGAGTTGGCAAGGTGAGGTTGGCTGTGGCTTGTTCTGTTTCTCTGACCTTTCAGAATTAACCCCAATAGCTGGCACTAAGTTTTTTATTAATAAGACCATTTAAAATTCATGCTACTTTTACAATTTGGTGATAGGGACTAAACTCCCAAAGCACAGTGGTTCTATGGGAATGCTCGAGGTTAGATGGACTTTGGGCAGGGTGACTGTGAATTCCTGAATGACTCAAGGTGATGCTAGTTTGGTAGCTCTAGAGTTCATGTAGCCTGGGGAAGCACCCTGTTTATCCCCACCCGAGAAGGAAGAACAAAANATTACACATGAGAGCTTGAGAAATGTCTGTTTCCAGTCAGGAGAGAGAATGGGTGGGGTCAGGANATGAAAGTCTAAGGCACATGTTCCCAAGGCACAGAATCAAGCTGCCCTAGTGGACTGTGAGTCTAGGTCNAGGGATATTTGACAGGCTGCTGCATGCACCCTGAAGTCCACTGACGCACCTGCTAGGGAAAGGTAAGGTGTTGGAGCTTCTACAATAGATGGGAGCCAACAACTGGACATGAACTTCAAGCTGGACCTGGACTTTGCCAGTCTTCTGTAATCTCTTAGGCAGAAAGAACAAGGTCAACAGAACAGGCTGGTCGGTGGCATACTGCTCAGAAGCACACTTCACAGTGAGGACAGAGATTCCACTGTACTTAGCAGAGAGCCCCAAACTGGATCTCTGCAGGTCACTGACCNTGAAAAGCTTAAGTCTCTGTGCTGAGCACAGCCACCTGGGTGACTGATGTATTCCACCTCCATCTTGGCAAGCTTCTCCAGGCTTCGGGCAAAAAGGTCCCCTCAGTAGGTTTCCTCACTGTGGTCTTTTGGAACTGTATGTTTGAGCACAACTGCTTGGATGAGCTCCCAATTCTGTGGGTTTTCGCGGTGCTTTGGGGGCAATCAAGAAAAGAACTGCTAACTTACTTCTGGATGTCCAGCAGCAGCAGGCCCCACAGCAGTAAGCGAGTATGGAGGAGGACATGAGAAGATATGGAGGGGGACAGATGACAACGTGGGGGAGGCCAGAGGATACAGGGGAGGTGAGAAANTATGAAGGAAGTGTCGGAGATGCTGTAGGAAATAAGATACCTAGGAGGCCAGAAGGTAAGTAGAGCAGATATGAGGGAGTGAGAGGGTGTGTAGGAGGCAGCCAGAGGCTGTAGACAAACAGTCTTGCCCTCCTTGCCTCAGCCCATGTTTCCCCACCAGGCTACCATCTCTCTTTTTTCAACGAAGAGTACATAGGTGAAGAGAAGAAAACATCTAAGGTAGAAAGTTGTCCATGACTCAGGAAATAATCCCACATCCACGCACNTACACACAATCCTAATTAAACTTGATGGGTTATTGAATACCTTTTTAAAAATTATGAAAGTAGAAGGGAAATGTGTTGAGGGTTCCAGAGGCAGTGAAAGGGAGATGAGAGGAAATGAAATGTGTATAAATATGATCAAAACATATCATATGGGTTATAATGTTGTCAAAGAATAAGTACAAAATTATTTTAAAGACAAAAACAACACAAAAATGTCTAAGGTAGAGACACGTTCAGGATGGACCTGCAGGTGTTCCACGTACAGTCGGTGANGGNTAGCAGCATGAAGACGGGGTGCTTTTGTGAAAAGAATGACTTCTCACTTTGTGGAGGCTGAAAGTCTGAAGTGTCAGGAGAGTCAGCTTCTCCTGAGGCCTTGCCCAAGCTTGCAGATGGTGTCTCCTGTCATGTCTTCCCTGGGCTTCCTCCTGCCCATGTGACCTAATATCCACCANATGACCAGTTTCAATCACCTCAGGGGCTGGAGATGTGGCTCCGTGGTTAAGAGCACGTGTGGCTCTTGCCAAGGACCCAGATTCAGTTCCCAGCACCCACATGGTGGATCACAGCCATCCTCAACTCGAGTTTCGGGGTATTNGAAGAACTCTTCTGTTCTCTGTGGGCACCAGGCATGCACATGATGCACAAATATACACACANGCTCATACACAAGATAAAATACTCATACACAAGATAAAATACTCATACACAAGATAAAATAAATCCTTAAGAAAATAAATGTAAAAGATTCTTTCTGTTTATAGCCACTCACGTTCTAAGACCCCATGGGTTCATTCTTCAACCAACTCATTTTGGAGTGTGCAGCTCAGCTCCTTCCTCTGCCTCTGTAGCCTCTTCTGAGGAATCAAGTTGGCTCTTTGGTGACCATCAAAAGTGACCACACAGGCCAGACTTCAGAGAAGTCCCCTGAATACCAGATGTCTTGGCCTAGAACTGACCAACGGAGCTCTGCAGACTGAAGGGTGCCTCGCTGACCCACTCACACCCTCATGGGATGAAGGGATGGAGCTGAGCTGGAGAACATGGGAGCTGGTGAGAGATGAACAAACAGGTCACTGGTCTTGAGGGAACAGAACCCTGCTTTTACATCTGCACAAGAGTGGCTGGCTGCTTGAGTGCCGGACACCAGAGTGACCAGCCAGCAGCTTGTCTCCATTTCCCTCATTACATTTGCCTGGGGTCATCACTTCCTTGCTACCCAACCATCTAAGAAACATGGTGGATGCTCTCTCTTCAGGAGCATGGGGTAGGATGTAACAGTGGGTACAGCCAGCTAAGGGCCTCTGAGAGGCCAACATCAAACCCACAAAGGCAGAGGAGGCACTGAAATGAGCCAAGGAAGGGAAGAGTATAAGACTATATAAGTAATCTCATAAGCAGTCTGCCTCTGAGGGCCACTGGGATCCATGCCATTAGGACCTCTGTGGAACATGCCTCTCGGTCATCTACCTGGGGCCGGGATGCTGGGCTTTTGATTCAGCACCTGTACCTGCAACTGGCTGGAGCCTATGAACTTTCTGGCACTGCCCCCTGTCCTGGAGATAGCCTCCTTTGTTTCTCTTTTAGGTGCAGATTTGTAGGGGCCAGCAGCAGGAAGCCATCCCCGCCAAACACCTCCATGAGAGGTGATGGGCACAGTGCTGCTGCACCCGCAGTGGACACTTGTTCTTGTTCAGATTACATTTCCTGTGCCTGGAGGGGCACTGTGCACTGGGTGGGTGCACCAGCGATTTCTGAAAGGCACCTTCGGACTGTCAGTATCTGGCGTGCCTCTACTATAACACACAACTTCCCTTATAAACCTAGCTCCCCTATTTGATGTCCATTCTATAAATATGGCCCAGCTTTCAGCATACACAGATGGGACCATTTCTCTGATGTATAGTTAGCAAAATTAGACCCAAGGACGTGTCACCTTTTCTCCTTTACCTCACACTAATTAAAAGATAAGCTCTTAATTAAAGAGAGGAGACCCAACTGGCACTGAAATAATTGTATTTATGATATTTCTGTCATTCTAGGAGTGGAGGTGAGGAAGTTGCTAGTGTCATCTAAAGCAAAAATATGGAAGGCCACAGGACCAGGACAACTCGGGGTGTGGCCCTTGGATAGAGCCCCCACCCCTCCTTTGTTAACCTTTTATTAAAATTAATTAATTTTGGTGTTTGTGCTTTGGGGACTGAAGCCCAGCCTCCTCAGTTGCCACAGGACACTTGCTGGTCCAGAATAGCCATCTGTCCCCCAGTAACAGGGCTTGAGAACACGTTCTTCAGCGGTATCTAGAGGCCTGGACAGCCCTGAACTTCTGGACTGGATCCTTGTATGGCTGTTAATGAGGGCCTGGCAGCCACTTCCCAGCTAATTCTGCAGAGCAGGAGGGAGTTTTCCTCCCCACTCCTGCCTAGTCTCCACCGGAAATGGGACGGAATGCCTGTAAAGTTGTGTTCTCTGCTCCCAGGACTTTTGTTGTTCCTCTGGTTCATGTGTGTTGGAAGTGTAACCTCTCAGAAACCCAGGGTCATGTGTAGAATGAACTGAGTGTTACCATCAGACAAGGTAATGTGGAGAGGCACCTGCAGATGCTTTTGCCGGTAGTAGTGATGTCAGAGACCTGCCATTTGCTCTTACCACTTCATGAAGAAAGGCTCTAAAACACTACAGGTGCGAAAGAAAGAAAAACCAAAAGGAACAGGTCCCTCCTATGACTGACAAGTGTCAGGTTCTTTTTTATTAGAATAAATCACATTTTCCTGGCACAAGGGGACATTTTGGAGGGGTGGAGATAGTATATGCCCTGATTGTGGTAGTGGCAGGAACAGAGATGTTTGGCATCGGAAATGAAGAAGAATGAAAGAAAAAGGCTGGATGCCATTAACCTCTTCATCACACTCCAGGGAACAAGCACAAAGCCAAAGAATTGTAATTCTTTCTTTGGCATTGCAGTCCTACTGTAAAGGGACCTTACCCAGACATCCCTCAAATCCACAGATGTCCAATCCGCGCTCCCAGGCCTGGGTCATCGCCCGACCTGAAAGTCTTTTCTTATCCAATCGCGCCACCCTGCGGACATTATGAGCACCGCAGTCTCGGTCCCGGCATTCACCCCGTCGGTTTTGAAACGCTGGCTTAAGAAAGCAAAGAGATCAGCTTCTGGAGCTACAAGGGGGAATTGCATTTTTGGGGGCGGCGGGGCGAGCGGTGTCAATTACTGGGGAGATGCCGAGGAATATAATCTTCTTGGCTCCCAGTCGACTGCTCTACCTCCAACTTGGAAAAGCACCCGGGTATGGGTAGAGGTGGAAGACATTCGCATTCTTGTATCTTTTTCTTTCCGGATTCCCCACCCCTTGCGGCATCCTCTGCGTTGTAGTTCAGGCCTTGGCACAGAGTTGGGGTGCTTTTAGGAGGATGGGGTGTTCCTGCCTCCTACTACAAGACCCCAAAGCGTCGGCGCGGCGTCCCCCACCCCCTGGTGGTGAGACGACGCTACTGCTCGGCTTGCGGTGTGAAGGCAAAGGCTCCTTGCCTTTCTGAACTGTAACATGCACCACAGCCTAATTGGATTTGAGGGATGAACAGGAGCACCTGGAGGCCAAATTACGTGGTCTCTTCTTCCTATTACCTCCTGCTAAAGGGGGGAAGGATTGGACCGAAGTCAGAATTTCTCTGGACTCTCCAAAAACTTGGACACCATCCATTATTACACTCTACCTGCTTCGCAGTCATCTACAGTGGTCCGGGACAGCTCAGGATCGTGGGACGGCGCCTGGGCGCCACAAGCGGGAATTCCCAAGAGCTCAGCACATTCCTGGCCCATGGGACCAGTTTGCTGAGGTTTGTGGGGTGGGAACTGAGCGGAAATGGAGGGAAGGGAAGACTGCAACCCAGAAAAAGCAGGATGTGCATATGGAGATGTCCCTTGAGGACGCTCACTTGCCAGGCCACCCAGACAAGTGAAGATAGAGCAGCTGCTCCCATGGTCAGACTCTAACTCCTCGTCGGCCTGCTTACCGGGCTTGGACCTGGGACTGCGCTTTGGTAGAGGGCACCTGAGGGTCTCCGGGAGTGGAACTGCGTCCGGCTGCGTTCCAGGGACAGAGGGACTCCGTGGGTCCCTTAGCTCCGCGCAGGAGAAAAGCGCTCGGGAGCCTCCTAGCGGCGGCGCGCGAAAATCCTAGCTTTCCCCACCCCACGTGGTTCGCTGAGCAGAGGAAAAATTCACTTGCAAGACCTCTTTTCCGCACTTGCTCTGATGGCGGCGCTGAGACCTATTCGCCTCTTTTAATAACGATGCCCTGGGAGGGGAAAAAAATAGAGGCTTTTAAAATCCAGACTCTGTGTGTGTGTGTGTGTGTGTGTGTGTGTGTGTGTGTGTGTGTGTGTGTATGTGTCGGGGCGTTGGTGAAAGCAATAAAACTCAGATCGCTTCCTTGCGAGATAGCGGCAGCTATAATGCTCCGAGGGGATCAGGGTTTATTTGCAGATCCCGGATAAAAGATGATATATCGACGAGGTTTAGAGTGTCACTGCGCCTGGCCTCTCGGGAAGCCACAAGTACATATTTCCTGAAATACCACCCAACACAATATCTAATCCAATGCCACTTAAGCACTGGGAGGGAACGCCAGCATCCCACAAGTTTGCACCCAGCTTCTCAGTTCGAGGTGGAGAGAAACCACCCCTCCCTGGTGGGGTCTAGGGCACCTCAGCGCTCCTTCCCTGGCCCTTGCCTTCGGTCCAAGTGATCACTAAACGATGGGCCTTAATAAATACATTTGAGAAATGTCCTTATGCTCCGCAAATATTGGATTAGCTTTTCAATGACCAGGCTCTTGAAAAGGCTGGAGAAATCCACGCCAGGTCTCAACTAAGCCCAACAGTCAATAGGTAAGGAAAATAAGTTATTTCCCTGGCGAGACCAGGGAATGTTAAGAAGGAGGTGCCTGCTCTGTGGAGTTATCTACCGTGGTGGCAGTTCTAAGCATGGAAGAGCAGAGGGGAACCAGAACTTTAGGGAACTTGACATTTTCATCAATTTAGTGATGTTCATTAAAGTTCGGCTTTCTGTAGAGAAACATGTCTACCTTCTATTTTATTTCCACAACCCTGTCTGAACTCTTTTTAATTAGAAAATATGCTGCTTATTTGGGTGATGTTTGTGGGAGTAGAACCAACTCAGACTGTTTAGGGAAGGCCACACCAGGGTGTTCCTTCTAAGCACTGTTCTGTACAGGAGACATTGAAAATTAAGGGGAGGGTCTCTTCAGGTGAAGGCTATACCTCTGTAGTTCAAGTAAGAAGGTGCCCCTTAGCTGGCTTTGGTAATCAAGTGATTCTGACTGATGCAAGGTGCCTTGGGACTGGCTGGGGCTGCAGTCTAGCTGGGCTGAGCAGCCCCCTGGGACCCTCGGCCTCTTGGGCCTTTCTAGAACAATGTGGGAGGCCCCTCTAACTACCAGGCCATGAGTGTAGGAACACAAGGGACTGAGTTTGTATATATCCTGAAGCCCAGAAGCCCTAGGAAAGTCAGAGAATAACTAGGCCTTGAGCACCCCAGGCCTGTCCAATAGCTTCAGCAAGGGTACCCTGCCAGTGGAAGCCTAGCTGTCATCTCAGATATAGTGCACACCAGGGGCCCAAATGGGGTGTGTGTGTGTGTGTGTGTGTGTGTGTGTGTGTGTGTGTGTGTTATGGGGCCTAGGAGGGGCAAGCGCCCTCTGAAGCCATCAAAGACAGGGTGGCTTTTTTCCCCTCCTCCATCCTCCTCCCCAATAGATATNTTGAGCACCCCAGGCCTGTCCAATAGCTTCAGCAAGGGTACCCTGCCAGTGGAAGCCTAGCTGTCATCTCAGATATAGTGCACACCAGGGGCCCAGAGAGAGAGAGAGAGAGAGAGAGAGAGAGAGAGAGAGAGAGACTCTGTGTTATGGGGCCTAGGAGGGGCAAGCGCCCTCTGAAGCCATCAAAGACAGGGTGGCTTTTTTCCCCTCCTCCATCCTCCTCCCCAATAGATATAGCACGAATTTTTAATGCGTCTTCCTTTCACAGACAACAATACAGGGTTTGAAAGCCGGACACAATTTGGGTTTTGTGCGGGTCCCTCCTCGCGCTCCCTCGGCCCAGCTGGCCATATGGAATCCAGCATGGAGTCCGCGGATGACAAAGGGACCCAGTGACAGGCCCAACAAAACCCCAAGGAGACTTCTGCCTGACTCCGGGATTCACTGCCCGCGATAAGCGCGCTGAATGGTGCGGGTGGGGGGCTGGTGGGGGGGCTTCTCTCTCTTCCCCACTCTGTCCTCTGCGATCCTTTCTCTGTCCCTTTTTAATATGCACGCCTCTAACATCTCCAGCTCCCAGCTTTCCCATTGTGCGGTTTTGTGCGGCCCTCTGTAGATTGGGCGAAGATAGACTGCCGAAGCGGACCCCGCGCGGGGTGCGCTCCCAGGGCGCTAGGGTTAGGGCCACACAGGGCTCCACAGGGGCTTTTATTGACTCCTTGGGGACCCGAGGACAGAGAGGGGCGGGCGCACGGCCCACCTCCGGGGACTAGTGAGTGCACATACTGAGAGCGCCGGCCTGTGGGCCTTAACCTGCCAGGCAGTGGAAACCTGCAAGAGTTTGGGCCTTCACGTTCCCCTGAAGGTCGGACAGGCTCTTGTGATTGTTTATGGTAGAAAGCCTGGGCCTGGAACACTCAACACTTACACCTCCAGGGCTGTCCATTAGACCTCCCGACAACCCAGAAGCCTGAGGCTTAGGAGAAGTTGTACTTGGGATAGTGAGAGGTTGATTTCAGGGCAGTTTGGGCATCTGCCTTTCATATTGCACAGCAAACGAGAGGCAGTGAGTTCTCTGGCTTTTACAAACAGCAAAACAAAACCCCACAGTTTCCAAGCTTGTCCGTAGAACAAAGGGAGACTTTTCAGCATTTAGGAAAACTGTCCCCTTCCCAGAGTTGAACCGGAGATAGGAAAGGACCTGTAGTGGGGTATTAGAAAGACTCCTGCGCCCTCAGTGATGGGGGTGTGTGTGCACAAGGAGGAATAAAGTGTAATCACGTCCCTGGGTGTGTAGTGCAGATTTGGTCACAAGGATAATCATGTTTGCTTTAGATATTGAATTAAATCTGATCACCAACTGGAGGGGGAGAGAAAAAAAAATCAACTGGGATGGCTCCTTTTGCTCACCTCGTCCTTGCCCCCCCAGCCTCAATGCTGGAGCTCCAGAGGACTAAAGACACTATATCCAAATAGACTGACTTCCAATCTCGTGCATCTCAGCGATTGCTGGGTTCTGACTCACGCAGCGGCAAGTGAGACAGAGTGGAAAGGTGTGTGCTCGCCAGTCTGCCTGGCTCCCTGAGACGTTCGCCCTCGGGACCGTGTGTGCTCCAGCATCAAGGGACTAGTTCAGGTCTCAGTGGAGGAAGGAAAGATACAACCTATCTGAGGCTTGGTGGCGAGAGTTCTACTCTATTCCAACCTCTACTTTCTAACCATTCACCCAGAGCCACGACCAAGAAACCAAGAACCAGCGCAGTGAGACCTAGCTTCAGGAGATCCTGTCCCAGATGAGAAGGACAAAAAAGATGGGGCATCAGTAATGAGAAGGCTGGGTTGCCTAGGATCGCCAGTAGCTCTCTTCCCNGGCTCCCCGGACTAAAGAGTTTGGAGGGGGGACCTTCAACACCTGGTTGTGCGCCTCAAAAGCCCCAATCTTATCTCTTCCACCCCTCTCCCAGGTGCTCGGGCCTTGAAGAGGCCAGCTAGGCCTCAACTTGGTACACAGATATTGAAAAAGAGGGGCAAAGTAAAGAGAAAGCCATCAGACTCAACCTCAGACGCCCCCCTCTCCCCTTTAGCAAGGGGTAAATCAAACGCAACAAAGTGAAAGCCATCGAGTGTAGTGGCTTCAACAGCTTTTCAGGCTGAAGGAGCCACTCGTAGATTTGGCGTTACCCAAAGTCACTTTTCCTCCCCCTGTTGGGGATTCAGAGAGCGAACAGAGGCCCTCCAGCGCCAGGGCCAGCAAGGACTTTGGACCACCGGCTATCAGGCTGAAGGCCAAGCTGTCCCTGCACTGACTGTCCAGTCTGTCCAGAAGGGGCCTATCCCAGGCGCTCCTCCACCATCTGGGTACCCGCGGCCCCTGGGCTGGAAGAAGTAACACCAGTACCAGCCCAGAATACAACCCGTCCAGACTCCAAGCTTAAGGCTACCCGCCCCGCGCCCCAACCGGCAGGGAGACAAAG
>LZPO01108136.1:32358-46848 GCA_001675575.1 Neotoma lepida | reverse complement strand
GAGTAAGAGCAGAGGGTCTCTGATCCCCAAGGGAGAGATTGATTTGGGGTGGGAGTCAGGGCAGGAAGCCTCGGAAGCTGAAGCGCACCTGGAGGGAACACTGAGACTACTCCTTTCTCATGGACTCCAGTATCTCAAGTCCAGGCTGCATTTAAAGTAAAGGCCGCCAAGGCCCTCCTAGGGAAGCCAAGCTGGCAGCCNGATGGGAAACCCAGCCAGCCCCGTGTGCTTCAGGAAAGGCAAGGGTGTATTGTACCTTAATAGAAAACAATTGTCTTGCTTTTCTCCTTCAGAAGGCAGTCTGCAGACTGCATGTCCCCAAACTGGTCACCTCACACTTCCCTCACATGAATTCATTAAGAGTCATTGTCTCTCCTGGCCATTATTTGATTCTTTCTTGAAGTGAACCCAGCTCTCTCTGTGGTTAATAAGCACTGAGCCAGGCCTCCTACCTTCCTTTTCATCTTCAAAACACCTGGGGTTCCCTGAATGGCATCTTCCTTCTGGCCACAGAAAATAAGAGATGAGAAATGTTACCCTACTGCAGGGAAAAACATAAGCATCTGACTTCACTATTACAAGTTACCCCGGCATTGTTATCCCTGGATAACTGTCCTTAGGTGGCTGTTAAGGGTGGAAAATGATGCTATTGAAGGGGGTGGGAGGGAAAGAGAGAATGAATATGGGTGTTTGTGGGGGGGATGGGGGAGAACCCATTCAACAGGTCACAAGGGAGCTAGAAAACCCACCTGCACCAGAACATGGACAATACCCCTCTGGCTTAGCACTCTTGGGCCTTAGCATGAGTATCCAGAAATCACTAGTTACTGTAAAATCTAAATCTACCCTCAGGACTTCAGGGATGGTTGATGTTAGAAAACCACTACTGTGCTTAATTAAAAAAAATATCATTTCTGAAGGTTGAACTCAGGTCTTATGCAAGCTAGGCCAGCACTGTACCACTGAGATATAATCAATCTTCTTGGATTTTAACTTATTACTTATGTTTAAAAACTGAAATACTGAATCTTTGGTTTTACATCACCTTNAAGCATATAGACTCTGGAGTTTGTGATGAATTGTTTCNTTGGGTGAACTTTCTGCTGCATGTCCAACACTAGACAAGGGGAGTTGATGGCAGGCCTTTACATTAGTTGCCTTGTGGGGATGGATGTGTGCTGTGATAAGACCCTTGTGTGTTTCTCCTGCTGGTGTCACAGATAGCTGTGAGGCTGTTCTGAGATGTACAGGGGAACTTAGAAGGTCAGTATTTGTTGGGCTCAGCGGAAGTCAGACTGAGAGACAGGAAGCACAGGGTTCACCNGTCATCCCCATAGTTCTCATTTAGAAATAGTAAATGTACGGAATCTTCACCCAAGTAATTGTTGAAACAAATTCGCTATAAAGAGGATTTAGCGAGGGCAAGCTGCAGATGAAATGCATCTGCTTAGCTGCATCCTCCCAAGGGTTCTCTGTGCATCTTCAGAAACCCATTGCAAAACCTGGCCTCACCAAGCACCTCAGACCTACACAGGAGTCACCGAGTTATAAGTCCCAAACTTTGTTGTTGTTGTTGTTGTTTTTGTTTTGTTTGTTTTTTTAAGACAATGTTTCTCTGTGTAGCTCTGGCTGTTCTGGAACTCGATCTGTAGCCTAGGCTGGCCTGGAACTTAGAGATCTACCTGCCTCTGCCTCCCGATTGCTGGGATTAAAGGCGTGTGCCAAATCACAAACTTTTTAGTGCTGTTATTATTCTGGAAATGTTCCTGTCTGATCCAAGGACTTGAACTTTACAGAATTTTCATATTGGAAAAGTCTTTTCCCACAAAGTTTCCCAAAGTATCATCAGCTCTGAGGCCTCATATGGTTTTTCTCTGGGTGGGAGCAGTTTTCAGAATTTACAAGAAAACAGTCATCTGAATAAAGTACTCCACTGTGTTTTGAATTGAGCCAAAATACCTTTGGACTTAAAGGAAAAAAAAAAAGACAACTGTGCCCCTAAGTATGGTGGTGCATGTTTGCAATTCCAACTACTTCAAGTCCACCCTGGGCTACACGGCAAGACTCTGTCTCAAAAAGAAACAAAACCCACAGAACAAATCAACCATCCCAATAGTTATACCACAGTTCTTTCACTGAGAATTTCCCAGGCATTTGGGTCAGTCTCATGAAGGAAGCATTCCTTGTGTGAGCATCATGAATATTGTCTGGAGAGACTTTTTGTGGAGGTGAGATCTGAGATAGACAGACAAAAGCCAGTATGCACATACAACAGGAGTCAGAAAATGATGTACCTACAAATGTCAAGAATGCCCAACTAGAGAATAAGTTGAAGACACCCTTGGAAGGGCCCGTAGCTAGCAAAAGTGTAAGCTGTGCTCTTCCAACATGGAACCCAGAAGCACTTTCCTTAAGGGCACGCCTGCTTCTTTTGCTCCCACACATCTCTTAGCAGAGTCAGAAAGCAGAAGGCAGAAGTCTTCTTCTGAGGGTCCTAGGCTCCAGAGGCCAAGCAGGGTTCCAGCTCCCACTTATTTTCTACAGAGAAACAGAGGGAGAAAATGCAGCACAACACAGGTTGTTGGGTGAAAGTGNTGGCAGCATGTGCCACGGCTTCAAAAAGTAAAAATGAGTGCATTGAGAGATGGAGCTAAGTTAGTGGTGAGCTGGAATTGGAGCAGAGACTGAGGGGTATGGAGAATAGTGGTGGAGACACACACACACACACACACACACACAGAAAAAAAATCCCTAAAATGGATTTTTGGTAATGAGTACGCAGTGCTGCAAATATACCACAACCCATTGAAATTGTACACACAACACAGATGGATTGTGTGGTGCATGAGTTTTTATCTCAACCAAAACTTCTTAAAAGGTCAACATCTCTCTTCTTCATCTGGGCTAGAAGATGGAAGGAGTGGAAAAGAAATTGGGGGAACACAAGTGATTCTGAGCATAATTTTCCATCTTCCCACCTTTATTCTGACTATTTTTGAAACCAAGTTTTACAGTGTGGCCCAGGATGGCCCCGATTTTATAATCCCTTGTCTCAGCCTCCCTAGTTCGTGTATTACAAATGCTTTCAAGCACGCAGGGAGTTAGTTGATGCACACCTGTCTATCTCCCCCTGGAATCAACCTTTGTTAACGTTTTGCCATATACACGTACTATCCTAAATGAACCTTAGTTTTGCTGAACTATTTAGCATTAAAGTTGCAGGTATCCTGATATCTCCCCCACTGGTTGTATCAGCAGGTACTTCCCAAGAATAGATCTTTATCAAGAGAACCACAATAGAATTACCACGCTTCAGAACACCAACAGTATCAATGCCATGATAGTGTCTGAAATTCATTCCTTATTTACAGTTCTTAAGTTTTTAAATTCTTAAGTTCTTAAGAAAACACAATCTATTNTTTTTAACAGTTTAGCTTTTTCAGATGTAGGACTTAGTCCCGGATCATGTACAATATTGGAGGTTTTGCTGGTGCTAGGCCTTGAACCCAGGACCTCACACATGCTAAACACAGCATCTGCTGCAGAACTGCAGCTTTAGTCCCTGTATTTGAGTTTTTGTTTTAAATTGGTCCTAGGTATTGGATGTATGACCTTGTGATACCAGGCAAGTACTCTGCCACTGAGCTACATCCCAGTCCTGAAGGCTTTGCTAATGTCTTTATTCTTTTTAAATACATCAAATTATTTCTTTGCCACCTATTTTTCCTCCTGGCCTTCCTCTTGTCACTGGCTTTGGAGAATCCAGGGCATTTGGTAGAGCACTCTATATTCGGGCCTTGTCAGACCACTTTTCCTGTTGTATTTTCCTTGCTATCTACCTCTGTACAGCCACAAGTGAAGTAAGGACACCTCAAGGGCACCGTAGTGTCTCGTAAGGAGGCAAATCAATTCTATCTGTGACTGGCTACTGGATCAACTCATGTGAATTAGTGACTGCAGAGGAATTTGATTGAGTGAGTAAGTCCCTGGTATTGGTTCAGTGTTCTTTGCCTCTGTGTAGATGTTTCCTGTATTTACCAACTGCTTTCATGCTGTAGTGTTCAGCACTCATAGTCTGAATTGGATTGTTCCTTCTTTCCATGCGTCTGCTTTTCTGCCTTCATTCCTGTTTCTTTTTACCTCTCCTCACCCNCTATCCCTCACTTCCATCTTTCACCCTACCTCTTTAAGAAATTTCTTTATGTAGCCCAGGTTGGCCTTGAACTACTACTAATTAACCTCCTTTATGCTGGCATCACAGGCCTGTGCCACCATGGCAAGCTCATCTATCTATCTTTTTTTAAAATTATTATTATTATTTTTGTTGTTTTTTTGAGACAGGACTTCTCTGTGTAGCGTTGGAGACTGTCTTGGAACTTACTTTGTAGACCAGGTTGGCCTCAAACTCACAGATATCTGCCTGCCCCTAGCTCCTGAATGCTGGGATTAAAGCCACTCGCCACCACCTTGACCATCTCCTGGTTCTTTTAATTTCGTTTTCTCCTGTAGTTTTCTTTCTTTTCAATCCATTCTGTTGATGGCAGTGAGGGACACTGTCTCAACTGCCAGCATTCAGGACTAAAGAAAGGATTGTTCCATGAGACATTTTATTGTTTTCCAGCAAAAAGATACATATAGTAGAAGATATGAAGTTTAAAATGGAAAGCCACTTTGTTTTCAGTGCCCTTGGTTTACAGGAATAGTGCAACCAAGAACCATGTATATGCTAAGTTCATGTATATAAACTCAATCACTGAGCTACACCCCTAACCCCGGAAGTATTGAATATTTAATATTATGTATTAAAGGCCAGTCTTATTCTTTGGTTTCTGGTCAGAGGTTTCTGTCTGGATGACATAGTNCTCTTACAGAGAAGAGGTCACAAGGCAGGAGTGGGCCTGAGTCGCAAAGTTAGGTGCTNTAGGCTGAAGGCAGTTGGGTGTTGTCTCTTACAACAGTAAGTTCCTCCCAGGTTCACTGCTTACCTTACTNCATGAATCACAGGCAATGTTCTGTTCACTCCTCTGTCCGTTGTCCTTCTTCTGGCTGTGGGGTGGGAGTTGGGGTGGAGGTTGTTCCCTACCAGGGGAGATCTTACCAAAGAAAGGCATATTGCTTGGCAATTATAAATCAGAGAGAACCAAGCAGCCTATGTTTCTTTAGAAGGCATCTGGCCACACTTGCATCATTGGAAATAAAACACAGAAAGGCACGGAGAGCAAGTGAGATTGGCATTTCCTGTAATAATTGTCTATTTACAGTCTCTGATCCTTTTATGTGTTAGGAGTGAGAGGATGAAGGCAGGAAATTAGACTTCATTGCACTTCATCCTGAGAGCTTCCCATAGGTGGTGGGCAATCCATTNGCTGAATTACAAGTTAGTTTTTGAGCCCCGTAGGGCTTTCTTGGTGAAGTTATATTTATCTGACCCTAGTGAGTTTAGCTCTTTGAGTGATCTTTTTTTGGGGGGGAGTATCATGGCTGATATCACAATAAAGGAAATGATAAGGTCTGAGCAATTACAGCATCAGAGGAAGAAAAAAATTACATTTGGGCCCAATCACAAAATTGTCATCTAGATCATGGTTGTCAAATTGTAGCTGGTGCTGATGTTGCTGTTGGGGAAAGAAACCTCATCATAAATCTCAGTGATTCTTTGACAGTTTTCAATTTCAATGGGAAGCACCCTGGAAGTGAATTTGATAAAGGACTTGGCAATGAAGGGAAGGCATCCTCTACCACCCCGGTCTCTTGTCAATTTGGATATCATCAGAAAAATTTGTAAATCTTGTTGAGTTTAAGACTTCAAATTGTTTGGACTGTTTTTTCTTCATTGCAGTGCTGGGTTTTGATACTGTGACTGCCTGCATNCTCTACCACTGAGCCACATGACTAGTATCATGTATGAAGTGTTTATATGGTGAGGACATTACATAAGAAGAAACAGGCTGGTCATTTGGCCTGTCACAGAGGAGTTGCAGTGACTCTGGTCTTGTTTATTGAGAAAGAAGCCCAGTCATTAGCTCCAGGAATTATTTTTACTTAGGCTTTGTCTTTACTTGGTGTATGAGTTTGCTGGAGCTGAGTAACAAGTACCACAAGCCGAATGGTTTAAACAATGATTTATAGTCTCAAGGCTAGAAGCCCAAACCCCACATGCTAGTGGGTTGGTTCCTTCTAAATGTGAGAAGGGAAGAATATGCTCCAAGATTCCATCCTTAGTTAGTGATGATTCCGTTCTCCCCATGTTTCTTCCCGTTGTACATATCTGTGATGTCCCCATCCCCAGACCCTGGAATTGTGGTGCTGATGATCAAATCCAGGGCCTTAGGTATGCTAGCTAAGTGCTCTAGCTCTGAGCTTCAATCCAGCTCGGATGCTTTAAAGAATGAAGATAACAATCATCCTTGATTTGGTAACATCTCAGGGACCTCCTCTCTACTTGCTTACCTTTATAAACACATCTCCAAAGAAAGTCACATTCCAAAGACCAGGGATAGGGACTCCAGCCTCCAGCACATCTCTTTCTAGGGGCCACAGTTCAATCCAAGATGCCTTGGATGGGATGGGAGTGTTGAGGAAGGTCATGGAGGGCTCAAAGATCCAGAGCCATGCCCTGGGAATGTCATGTTTAGTCCAATATCAGTGCTGGCCTCTGAGTGTAAAAGCTTTGGGTTTGGCTATGCAGTATTTCATATGCATTTAGAAAGCTACAACTTTTAAGTAGATGAAAGAATTTGAATAGTAATCTTGCTATTGTTTGGATGGATTTTAGATGTTTGTGTCTTTTTGAGGCAGGATCTCATTTTATAGTCTAGGTTGGTTGGTCTTGAATTCGCCATCCTCTTATTCAGCCTCCCAAGCTCTGGGATTACAGACATGCACTACCATGCCTGACTTGGTTTGGATTGTTGTCAATGTCCCCCAAATGTTCAGGTGTTGAAGACCTGTTCCCTATAGTGGCACCCATGAGAAGTGGATTCTTTAGTAACTGGGGATTGCACTATGGGAATCAGTATGGCAGTTCCTCAAAAAACTAATAGTGGACCTATCANTCCTGGTATGTTCCCAAAGTATTTGACTTCAGTATCCCACAGAGATAGTCTGATAACAGCTTACTAGTCATAGCTAAACTATGGAAGCAGCCTAAATTCCCAACAAGAGATGGATGGATGGAGACAATGTGGTGTACACAATGGATTCATTTGTAGAGAAGAGGAAAGTTTTGACATTTGCAAGAAAATGGATGGAACTAGAAATCATTGTGTCAAGCAAATAGGCTAAGTTCAGAAAGACAAGAAATTGCATGTTTTTTTCTCATATGTGAGGACTCCTGATGTTGACTTCTGCCTCCCCTCCCCCACCTGAAAGTTAGAGATGGGACTTCAAGAGGGGAAGAAGTCTAAAGGGAGAGGTGAGAAACAAGAGTAGGTACGGATATAGAATATATGTTATGAAAACAGGAGGGGGGATTGCTTAGGAGGGGGAAGGGGACTAAAGAGAGGGGGAGAAGTGGGATGGGAAGGGAAGTGAGGAATAAATATGAAAAAAGTGTAGTGATATATATGAAAATATTACAACAAAACTCCTTTTTATGTGCTGAACAAAATAATAATAACATGAAGATCAAGTGAGATAGAAGAGGGAGAGAGAAGAAGAGAAGTGGAGCCTAAGGGGAGGACTTGAGGCCACTGGAGTGTGCCCTGGAAGGCGGGGGTTGTGGGAACCTGGCCCCTTCTTTTTCCTCCTCTTCCCTTCCCAGCCATGAGGTGAGCAGTTGCCCTCCATGAATTTCTGATGTGGCCATCCAGCACCCTGCCAAGCAATGAGTCTGTCTGTGTGACCACGCTTGGATACTTCTAAAAGTTTTCTCTCTGTGGGATCATTTTCTTGGGTATCAGTTAAAGTGACAGACAGATGATTCATACAAATTCCATTAGGAAAATGGGCATATGTATACCAACCATTTGGAGAAATGACAAAGTTCCCTGGAACTGAGCTCCCGCTGAGGAAGCAGCTGCGTACTTGTCCTGTTAGAGCTCTGCCACACTGCTTTCAACGTGCCTTCTCTTTGCCCCCCCCCTTGATATTTCAATACATAACTGTATGNCTCTGATAGATATATAATTCTCACTGAATTAATGGGAGATTTTAGGCTTATTAATAACTTCCAGTGAATATTGAGATGTAATTATAATGCTTCTGTCTTCATCTTTATAGGCTTGTGGCTTTCAGGCGCTCACAGCATACCAAGCAAGGCCTCATTACAGTAATCCTCTTAACATGACTAGGACCTGAGTTACAAGTGTCATTACTCTCATCTTGTGGGAGGAAAACCTGAGGGGCAGAATAGGAAGGCCTATTGTCAAACAACACAAAGAGGGACAGAAGGAGCCTTACTGTCCCTTTATGGTGCCGTTTATTCTGGAGAGTTCTATATTTACCTAGATTGTCCCCCAAAGCAGCCCTTCTTTTCTATTTTGGCATCCCCAGTCACTGTTTGTGTATGCTGGCTGGTGTCTGGCCCAGGCACAGTTCTGGCTGAGTTGAGAAGAAAAACGACAGAACTTCCATTATAATGCAGTGTTTATTATTGGATCAATATGATCGATGGCCACCTGTCAGATCTGTAACATTATCTGGGAACCAGCAGATGGAGCTGTTACAGATAGCATTCAGAGGTTTGTTTATTCTCCAGAGCACGTGTTTCCATCCTGGGGGAAATACCACTTCATTGTCAGGGCCCTGGAGTCGTTTGCAGCCAGATGCTGAACACACCTCTTCTCTTGGCCCAAGTCTGTGGAATCAAGAGGTCATTTAGGTGCAGGGCCTTGGTTTTCACATGAATGCAGTCTTGTGACAGCCACTGACTTCCCACAGGCCCTTGTGGTTTTGTGAATGTGGTGTCACTACTGATAGATAGACTCATGTTCTGGTCCTTAACTGAACAGGACAGTTTCTTTTACTTATACTAAGAAGGATGGTGTTATATGATTCTTTCTATATTAAGCTTTTGAAGATGCCCATCATACTTGAAATGTGTTCACCTTCCCTTTTCCCTGGTGGGTGTGTTTTGGGGGGTTGGGGGGCTGGGATAGGGTATGGTAATGAATGAGTTTTGAGTGCTTATATTAAAAAGTATGAGCAGAAAGGGAATAAGACTCAGTCCCTTCCTTCAGGTGAGGCTAGAAGGAAAGGAAACTCGTTTGGGGGTTGCTTGAAGGATGCTAATCCTTCTGCTTCCAGCTCCTAAGTGCTAGGAATATAGGTGTGAGCCCTGTCTCTTATACACATCTAGATGTGTATAAGAGACAGTCTTAGGACTTCTTACAGGCATCTGTGCCTAATTTGAATAGAGCCTTTAAAAATCTGTTTATTGTCAGTAACTGTGACAATTGTCTGTAACTGTGAATCCCAGCTACCCAGTGGGTTGAGGTGGGAGGACTCCTGGCTGACAGCCAGCCTGGGCAATTTAAGGAAATCTCATCTCAATGACAAAACATAAATAAAGCAAAAACTAAATGCCGGNCTTGCAGCTTCTGAAGTTCACGAGTATGAACCAGTTTTAAACATTAAGCATATTGGAAATATTTTCTGTTGTCAGTCAGGACCACAAACAAGGGGCCAAAAAATGGTCCAGCAGTTAAGAGAGCTTGCTGCTCTTCCAGAGGACTTGAGTTCCCAGCACCCACACTGGGCAGCTCACAAATGCTGGCCTTCATGGGTACCCCTGCACAAGGTATATTCTTACACAGACACATACACATAAATAAAAAATACTTTAAAAACCACAAATAAATACTATAGTGGAATTTTGGATTGGATGTTCATTTTATTCCATTTTGGTGATAACTTTTTTAATGTTTAATTTTTATTACATTTGTGTGTGTGTGTGTGTGTGTGTGTGTTCATGTGTGCATGCATGTCATGATGCATATGTGGCAGTCAGAGAACAACTTTCTGGACTCAGTTATTTTCTTATATGGGTTCTAGCAGTTGAACTTAGACTGTCAGGTTTGACAGCCCCTAGCTGAAGTTTTTAAGATTAAAAATATGAATTTCCAGGCCCTTGGGACAGATCAAGTAAAGGTGCTTGCCACAAAGCCTGACCATCNGAGTTCCATCCCTAAGGCCCACATGGTAGAAGGAGAGAACTGAGTCCCAAAGGTTGTCCTCTGACCTCAACATGTGCACCATGGTGCATGCACCCAAACACACATATGTGAAAATAAAGAAATGTAATAAAATGAATAAAATTATACATAATTATATATGTAATACATAACATATGATTTTATTGTTATTACTGTAAGGGCTAAAGAAATGAAGTTTAGTGGTGCCAATGTTTGAAATTTAATTTAGAGTTAATATACTAGTTTTGAATGTCGTAATTTTGTTTCAATTCATTACAAGTAGTACTAGAATGTATCCATCCAATTACATANTAAAGAAAATAGAACATTTTAAAGAAATAGTGTAGGAGCTGGGTAATGGTGTACATCTGTAATACTAGGGGGTGGGAGGCTGTTGAGCCCAAGTTCAAGAGCAGCCTGGGCTACATAGTGAGGCCCTGTCTACAAGACAAAGAAGAAAGAAGGTAAAGATGAGGAAGAAGGAGAGGAAAGGAACAGGAGGAAGAGGAAGAGGAACAGGAGGAGGAGGAGGAAGAGGAACAGGAGGAGGAAGAAGAGGAGGAGGAGGAGGAAGAGGAGGAGGAGGAGGAGGAGGTAGGAAGGGCAGAGCTGGCTGCTGCATCTTGTCATTTCTGCAGTGACTTTAGGTTCTATGGATAAGAAGGACATGGTGACTGCAGTGTCCTGACATCAGGGAGAAGCTTGGGATGTTCCTAAGGGACAGGAGAAGTACAGCTTGATGGCAGATACTTTGCTGNCCTCTTAGAGATGGTGTGCTGTGATTGGCTGGACTTCTGATTAGTTTAGTTCCAACTAGTTAGAGTCCTGCTAGAGCTGATCATACTTAGGACATCTCTTTCCAAACAGTCTGTGGAGGATATTTTCAGACTTGTTCATCTATGTCAGTGGTTCTCAGTCTTCCTAATGCTGCAACCCTTTAATACAGTTTGGCATGCTGTGGTGACCCCCAGCCATAAAATTATTTTTGTTGCTTCTTCATAACTGTAATTTTGCTACTGTTGAGAATCATAATGTAAACATCTGATATGCAAGNTATCTGATATGTGACCCCTGTGAAAGGGTGGTTCAACCCCCAAAGGGGTCATGACTCACAGGTTGAGAACTGCTAATCTATTCCTTTCTCCCCAACAAGTGAAAACAAAGTGTGTTGAAGAGAGATGACTTTCTTCTTTGTGTAAAATCCCACTTGGGTAACATTGGACCTATAGTTAAACACATATAATGTCCATATGTTCATATATATTGAATATGTAATTTATTATCTACATATGATAGAATTATAGCACACATATTGTATGATACTCTTCCTTCCCTCTCTCCCTCCCTCCTTCCTTTCTTTTTCTTATTCTTCCTCTCTCTCTTTCTTGGCATTGAATCTAAGCCCTTGCTCATGTACCACTGAACTGTCCCCAATGTTTTCTGTCATTTATCAGTGTGTTGTGAAGATCTTTGTGTGTTGCACTTTCCTATTTCTTGTCCTGCTTCTCTTTCTCCCATTCCTCCCCTCAATGCACCATAAAATTTCTTTCTTTGTTTCTAATTTTAATCTTTATTTATTTATTTTTTGAGATAAAGTCTCTCTTTATAGCCCTGATTGTCCTGGAAATCACTGTGTAGACTGTGCTGGCCTTGAACTTGCAGAGATCCACCTGCCCCTGCCTCCTGAATGCTAGGATTACAGGTGTGTGCCACCATGCCTGGTTTATAAAATTACTTAATTCCTGATAATGGACATTAAGTTGTTCCCAAATTTTTATTCCAACAAATACTGTACTAGAAAAGTACATGGAAAGTTCCAATTTCTGAACCCTTAGGAGAGTACTTCACTTTCTAGAAGAGCTACAGGGTTAAAGATTTTTTTGCTTAGCACTTTCACACATACCAAAAATATTGAGCGTTCAGGTTTACCAACTGCTCATTAGCCATGCACTTCTGGAATACAGTAATCTTCAAAGAGGTGAACCAGCAAATCTTGCAGAATTCCAAAGTCCCTTCACAGCCTTTGAAAGAACTCCCTCCCACAGCCATCAGTCCCTCTCCTAAACCAGCCCTTGGGAACCACATGCATCTGCAGAAAAGGAAGGTTGACTGCTCTTTGCTTTCTGCCCTTTCTGCCCATCTTGGCTCTGGCCCACAAAATACTGTACTTTTGCAAGGGGATCTTTTATCAGTGTTAGTAGTTCATTTCTCTGAATTTTCTTACAAGAACAAGAACTTGGTGTGTGTGTATGTGTGTGTGTGTGTGTGTGTGTGTGTGTGTGTGTTGGTGGTAGACACAGATCCCTCAGGGTTAAGCTTAGGTGAGTGGTTGGGATCTGCTGTGGAATATTGCTTTACACTGTATGAAGATACATCACCGTGATTGGTTTAATAAAAAGCTAAATGGCCAGTAGCTAAGCAGGATTTTGGGGGCAGAGAAAATCCTGGGAAGAAGAAGGGTAGAGTCAAGAGGAGACACCATGAACCACAAAGGAAGCAGCATGGGCAATACAGAATAAAGGTAATCAAGCCATGTAAAAGAATGTAGATGAAAAGAAATGGGTTAACTTAAGTTGTAAGAGCTAGTTAGTAACAAGCCTAAGCTATGGCCGAGCTTTTATAATTAATAAAAAGTCTTTGTGTGCTCATTTGGGAGCTGGCTGGTGGGNTAGAAAATTCTGCCTACAGGGATCCTTTGATCAAGAGATACAGGAGGGAATTTATACTTAGATGAGACAAGAGCAGGGCTAGGTCATGTAAGATTTGAAAAGGAGGCCCTATGNTATAAGAAACAGCCAAGGACCTGAGGGAGAGNAGCTTATCTGAAAACAGGGAATCTGTAAAGTAATACTAAGGATTAAGCAGGTAGGACACACAGCACATAAGAGAAATCTCAAGAGACAGCAGAAGTGACCATGCCAGGAGCTGAGTGACAGTGTGTGATTTGAGACCCATTTGATCTGCTGACTCTGAGTTCATGGTTCCTCTGCTCAAATGCTGCTCTCTGACATCATGACTCAGACTTCTTTTCTAATATAATTTTTAAAATTGATTCTTTGGGAATTTCACATCATGCACCCCAATACCACTCATTTCCCAGTCCTTCCATGTCTGCCCTCTACCCTTGTAGCCTCCCCTGCAAAAAAATAAAAGAAAAAAAATAATAATAACAAAAGAAAGAAACTCACTTTGCTCTTCCATCTTTCCATCACATATTCATTTGTTGTAGTGATATTGGGAGCTGCAGTGTGTTGCGCAGTANACCCTTTTGCCCAAACAGCTTTATTTTCAAATGTTTGTTGCTACTCTTGACTCCACCAAGATGATGNAGTACTTTCTTGNGGGTGCAGTNGTCCATAGGTCATCCCTGACAATGGCATGTACCATTCAGCTAGGTTGCAAAGTAACAACAGCACCAGACTACTGTGGGATGTCTTTCTGTATGCTATGAATATATGTTGTTCCCATTGGTTAATAAATAAGCTGCTTTGGCCTATGGGAAGGCAGCTTAGAGGCAGGTGAGAAATCCCAGGAGAGAGACAGGAAGAAGAAAGGCAGAGGTNCAAGAGACTAGCCTGCTGCCCAAGGAGCAACATGCCAACAGACCGGTAAAGCCACAGAACATGTGGCAAAACATAGATTTGTAGAAATGGGTTAAGATATAAGAGCTAGCTAGCAAGAGCCCTGCCATAGGCCATACAGTTTGTAAATAATATTAAGCCTCTGAATGATTATAAGCAGCTGTGGGTCCATGAGGCTGGGCGGGACAGAGAAAACTTCTAGCTATACCAGACACCATCTGTGCCACCCAGGTGTGTGTGTTCTGGGCTCTGCTCTACTCNGTGGTCAGGTGGTAGCCCAGCTTGTATTTGCCTTCCAGTTGTTTCTCAAACTGGCTGGAAGTTCACTATCNTCTTCCTGAAGGCCTGGCATTTTGTAAGGAGGCCTTAAGCCTCAAGGCCATGTGTTCTGGGGGTGAATGTCATCTTTGAATCTTTGGCTCTCTTATGCATGTGCAGACAAATCCATTGCCAGGTCTGAACTCATATTATTTCAGGTGAAAACGATGCTTGTTTCAGGCATAGACATGCAACCCGAAACTTGCCTTGTTATAACAATGGGACATATGGAAATGGGACAAGATACCTCAGCAGTACCAGGTGGTAGGGCTGGGGGCATGGATCAGTTGGTTAAGTGAAAATGAGGACCTGAATTCGGATCTCCAGCACCCATGTAAAAAGCTGGGCATGGTGGTGTGTGCCTATACTTCCAGCACTGGGAGACAGAGTCAGGAGCAGGCCAAACAGGGTAAACTCCATGTTCAGTGACAGCAATTGACTAAGACACCTGATATCAA